>CAUYQV010120966.1:0-17607 GCA_963574575.1 Galagoides demidoff
AACTGAGAAAATGACATGAAGGCTGTGTTGATCAGTTTGATGGAAGTATTTCGGATTGCATGCGAAAACCCCACACTGTACCCCAGAAGTGCATTAATGTACATAGTTACCATTCAATAAAATTAAAAATTAAAAAAAAAAGACATGATTGTTAATGGAAAGTACAGAAGCGAATATATTATATAAGTCCATACTATGTATGCAAACTAATTATATGTGTACTCTAAAACGAATACGTATTTTGCTAGCGTACATACCAACTAAAAAATATCCACAACGACAAAAGAGTCAGATTATTTCAACCCCGCAAAACCAGAGGCCCCTAGAAAAAGAAGATGTGTGATGTTAGTCCTCAACCATATGTAGTTTAAGAAAAACAAAGACACAAAACAGACAACTTGGTGCTTTATCATCTTGTCTTTTTCTCACACAACATTTTTTTAAAAAAAGAATTAACACTAAACATTCATAGACCTGTGGAACAAAGGTCAGAGTTGAATATGACCTTGAAGTTAACTTAATTTCATCATCCTTCTGATATTTAGGTTCTTTTTATATCCTTCCCTCTAAGTGTCAGTCAATTCAACACAGGAATACTTGCATTAAAGAGGATTTTGTGTCTTCTCAAGGAGCACACTTTTTTTTAAGTGCACAAATGTATTCCCTTTAATGGGGAAGCTGACTGAGACATGAATAAGTCTAACCCCCTTTGTACAAAGTTTAATTCTTCATTAGATATCCATCAATGTTTTCTCTAAATTGAGAAAAGAGCCAGGGACCTCCTTATCCCAGGTGGGGGCAGAAGAAAGTTGTTTTAAATGCAGATTCCTTAACCTCATCTCAGACCTACTGAATTAGACTTTCTGGATCTAGAAATTTGAATTTTAAGAAGTCATTTGCCACTACTAAATGATCCTCGGGTTCCTGAAAGTTTAAGAACTATGGTATAAAGAAATAGCATCAAATTATAGTTTGTTCTGCTAGTATTCCTATTTCATCCAAAACCTTTAAGGTAATCTGGTGGTAAACTATTCTTTCTGTATATGAAGTTCACACTTCATCTTTCTTCTCAAACATTCATCCAAGATGATGGATTCACACTGAAACTTAAAATAGAAGAAATAGAAATTTATTTACATATTGTAAGCTAATGGGTTTGTTTTGTTGTTGTTGAAGAAGACTCGAACCACCATCAGGAATAAACTTAAAACATTATGATTACAACTATGAGCTTCTATTATAGCAACAAATAATTATTCCTTTAGTGAATGTCCTTATGGTTATCCAATTTAAAAAAAATTGCTTCCTTTCAATAATGCTGAAAAAAAAAAAATACCCATCTGAAGCAAAATTGAAAGAAAGCTTTAGGGATAAAATGCTAAAGTCTTGTCACACAGACAGCAGACAGCGTATCTATATTATTAAGAGTAAACTCCACATGGAAATTTTGAACAAAGATAAACCTGTTTTAAAATGTAAGTTCTGCAATTAATGAGATGACTATTTTCTGCCTTGTGATTCTTTCCCAAAATAATGAAAATTTAAAATTATGTTATAGATGCAAATGTATAGAAAAAAACCACACTTTTTAAACCACGTCCAGTTGAAATGGACAGTGCGTGACGAGGCACTGAGTGGCCAAGTCACCATTGTTTCTAAGGTTGTCTTCCTCATTGATTCCACTTGGCAATTTTTTGAATCTGGTAATAATGCTCAGATCCAGCTCTTAGGGCTTAATAACATTTCTCCTTATTTTCTTTCTCTAGAAGTTCAAAGAAAAACTACTCACACAGTCAACATACACATGTCGACTATACACGCACAAATACATGTGAGTGCATGTGCATAATACCCACATACACAAGCATTCTCTTCTCTGAGGGTAGAAATCTGGCCCTTTGGTACATTACAAAGAATACTAAGGGCCAAACTTTTAGGGCTGGAAAATAGCTAATGTTCTTGCCAGTTAGTTACTGCTGGTGTATCCCCTTTGTCATGGCCAAATTTATGACATGGATCAAAAACTATAAAAAGCTATGTTGCATCCTGCCATTAAGGAGAATTAATATTTTCAGTGGTATGTTAACCAACATTTTTCCAGTGTCTCTCGTTAAAAGCAGATTGTTGACTTTTCATCATGGTGTGCCAAACATTTTCATTGAAACCCTAACAAGACTTTCATCTTAGAACCATTATTTCTTAATGGACTTGGATAGGGGCGATGTAAAGGAATGGCTGTGCTTTGCAGCACTGTGGCATGTGGCAATGGCCCGTCATTAGCGCATTGAGCCTTGCTGAATCATTACATATGTAGACATTTAAGGCATTTCCAGTGCGATTTGATTTTTTTTCCCCGAAGCACACTTCATCTTTTATTTATTATGCTTAAACAACATAAGTATTTTTTTTTTTACTTTCATGTATCTTTGTTATAATTCTTTCTATTCAGCTGTTCGGTTAAAACCCTAATAAATGAGATCATTCACACACACAGCTTCTTTGATTTTTATTGACGATATCTATGGAATTTTCTTCTGGGCTGAGGAAATCAAGGCATCCTTTAAAACCACTAATCCACAATAATTTAACAATGAACTACCAGACATCAGGTGTTCAGATTGCTCAAATATATCTGTTTTCAAATTATTATTGTCTTTATGTGAACTGTCATCAATTGCACTAAAGCGAAGGAAGTCTATAGTCTGGGAAGACAAAAATAGAAAGCCTCCTGGTTTTTGAACACTTCAATTTGGCTGAGTTTTGCTATCCATGATGTGAAAATGATTCTGATGCAGCTAGTGAGCTGATGTCGACAGCCTCTAATTTGCCCAATAGGCCTTCCTTTTCCTCAAATACATATTTAGAGTCAATGACAATTAAATATAGAGATGGAAACTTTGGCTTTTGGCCTGTGTTCTCCCTTGAATGTGTTGGCCAAAACTTCTATTGAGTGTTTTATGATGTGGTTGATCAAATTGTGAAATATGACTATAGGCCATACCACTGACTATGAAACTGGCAAGCTGAGAGTCACCTGAAGTTAGCTATCAAAGTCAGATAAAATGAGATCCAAGGGTGCATGGAAGAATGCTATTTATCGAAAAAATAATACTTCTAGAATCTAGATTTTATGGAGTTTAATAGGCCTCCCAAGAAGCTTTATGATTTGGAAACCTGTGTGAACTAAATACATATTACAAAATCCCTTACTTGGAGTCATAAGTAAAGATATTCCATTTCTATTCTTAGGAAATAATAGTCATCCCATTTCCTCTAAATATATTATTTCAGTTCAGATACTTTTTGACTATAAGAAACAGATTTTCCAAACAAAATTAATTTTAAAAGGAAAATTATCCACATGGCTTATATAAGAAATCAGAGCTTGCCCATCCCAGGTGGGTGAGTTGAGCAGATCAGATTCCTGGGCTAGCCCCTCTGCCATCCACTTTCCCTCACAAGTCCAGGACTGTTGGAGCACCATCTTCCTCACACACACAGTATCTAAAGTGAGGGCAGAAAGTAGTTAAGCCTTTCTTATTTTTCTCAGAAAAAAGAAAAAATCTTTCAAAATGCCTCCATCACTTTCCTTGTTTTTGCTTGTTTACTTTCATGGTTTTAGTCAGAACCAAAGCAATCTTATATACGGTAAATAAGTTTAAAAAATGGTTTGAGGGAATGCCAAGTGAGGAAAGTTTGTGCCTAATCATACATACTACTAAGAATACTTGCTAAGTGGTACGACTTGGGGACTTAGGAGACAGAGGCAGTGACTAATGAGAATGGATGCCAGGTGTAATAAGGAAGGAGGCTGTGTGGGTGAGAAGAGGATGACACGACATGAACTCATGTTGATAGAAGATACAAGGTGACAGAAACACAGTCTACGTATGTCTTCCACCAAACTGCTTCCTTCCTGTAAATAGTGTGTTTTACTCATGATTGAGTCCCCAATATCTAAATGATGCTTAAAACACAGAAGGCACTCAGTTACTATTTGGTAAATTAATAAGTGAATAGATACAGTCGAACAGAAAATTAATTAATTAATTTCATATGAAGCCTATCTTTTGCTTTATAACTCTTCCATCTGTTACCCTCCTTACTTAATTTTTCAATAGTTTCCCTTCATTCTTTTTTTTTTTTTTTTTTTTTTTTTTGGTGCTGTATAGTTGGTAGAACATGTCACTCTGGACATGATAAAAAAAAAAGCCTAATGATTTTATCATAGGCATTGTAGAGTTTGGGTGGTCTATCCTGTCCTTAAGGAGAATTAATATTTTCAGTGATATGTTAACCAACATTTTCATCAAATGTTTAAACATTTAACCAAACTTTTAATCAAATAAATGTCATATGCAAGCTTGAAAAAAAGTATATTCTTCATGTAGCGTATTTTGCTTCTTCTATATGGCAACTATAAGGTTAAAAATAACAGTCTACTTTTTACTTTAACATAAACTATTAGGTCCTTTTCAGGGACATATTAGCTAGATCTCCTATTTATAAAGTCTAAAATAAAGGGTCTTTTTAAAAAAAATCGTGTGTTAGCATGCAAATATAGAATGCCTTAAGAATTCAAAAATGGAAGACTATGGTTAATGAAATTGCCTTAAAATTATAAATAAAAGACTATGATTGCAAAATTAAGCCCTTTTATTAAAAAGGCTATTAAGGCTCCCGAAAGACAAAGTATTTTTAAAATTATGCTTTATTAAAAAAAATAAAAGCACCAAAGAAAATACTGTGAGTGAAACAAAACTTTCAAAATGTGATTTTAAAAAGTGGAACAAGAGAACACTATTAATGTAATATTTGATGTGCTAAAGTACTTTTAATTATTTTTGAATACAAACCTACTTTAGCTTGCTTGAAATTGTTGCATAATTCAAATGTACTATTATAATTCAACCCAAATGGTTCAGTACTTCAATGAGCTGATGAAATTAATTCAGTATATTAAAGAGATGCCAGCAAAGTTATAAATTGCTTTTCTAATCGGGAGTGAAGAGGTTAATTCAAGATTCCACTAAAAACCGGACTGGCAGAAATGTTTCCAGGGACGTGCATATTTTTTTTTCTCTCTCTTCTTTTTTTTTACTCAGTAGGGGTTTGGAGAAGAGGTTTGGAAGGGAAGGAGAGGGCTGGTTCCAGGCCCCCTGCATTCCCCAGAGCCCTGTTAAGGAAGGGGGAGGGCTTCCTGCCCAGGCAGCCATCTGTAACATTCTACTAACAGCAGGAACCCCGGGGCTGCTCCAGTCCCTAAACCCAGAGTGAGGATTCTGTCTGCATTCACAGAAAAGACCAGGAGTTTCCCCTTTTATTTCTCCAGTGTTCTTTCGTTCTCTCTCTCTCTCTCTCTTAATCTCTCAATGGGGCTGGGATTCTCAGAAGTGCTTGTATAAATAAACTATCATCTCAACGATGTCAGAACAATGCTATAGAAGAGAACTGGCTCCACCAGCACCAAAATACCCGGCCTGCCTTCTGGAATGTGCTGGCAGCAAGCTGGGAATGTCATCATCCCAGCTAATGTCACACGGTGGAACACTTTCTGGGATCAGTCTAAGTGTGTCTGATGTTCCCCTAAGTTACTGCTTTCTAGGCTTGAGTCAATTAGAGCTGGCTTTTTGGAAAGTGGTGTCATTTAAAACCCATTTTATGAAAGTTATTTTTGTGCCTATAATTTGGGGCTCACACGTCTGTTATTTCCTCTAGTTCTTGGCTTGCACAATATGCTGCCTATGGAAAGTAGTAAAGAGTGACAATGGAAACAATAACAAGGACTTTTTTTATTTCCAACATCTGGAGAAAACACATTTAAGGAAATGTTAACAAATAGGTACAGGGATTGATAACATTAAAATATATATATATGCTCTTTTGGTAGAGGGAAAAGCAATCAGGGCAGATAAAATTTTTAAAATCAGTTTTACTCAAGAAATACATAAAATTTACAATGGTCTTATTTAAGAAGATTCGGTTCACACCCTTTCCTAGGATCAACCAAATGACTAATGTCAAATCCCTAAAGCCCATAGGTATGAAAATATTTTCTCAGAAAAGCAGGAAGACATAGGATTTCAATTTTCAAATTTTCTTATTTTCTACTTTTCAATATAACTTTACTGTTATGACAATTAATTCTCTAGCAGGAGACTAGAGAAGCAAACATATTCAGTGTAGAATATGAAACAAAAAAAAAGAAAGAAAGAAAAATTCAAGAAGCATTTCAAGTGCAGGGATAAATATGAGAATAAACAATTCAATCGTAGTTTTATTGAGAAAAAATGTAGAAATGTGAATATCCTCTTATACTCCAAGATAACTTAAAGACAAAATATGCTTCAAGGCAAAATAAATCACAACATCTGCTACTACACAACCCAAACAATGGTACATACATATCAGCAATGTTTTTCTACTTTCATTTGTTCACACTTTTTGTATCATAAAATAAACATTAATATCTACCGTCATGGGGTCTAATATTTTATGGTTTATGGGTTTTTCTTGGTTTGTTTCATTGAACTTGAATCACAGTTTATGGTATCATTGTGGGCTAATTTATTAAGGCCTTGTATCGAAGATAAAAATAATAAAATATAAATTTCTTTTTTCCTAGAATTCTGAATCAGTGTTCAGATAAGAAAAAAAGAATTCCAAAACAGTATTTGGAAATAAATAAAAATATCTGAAAATACTTTTAAAAACATATTAAAAATTGCAAATTAATTGTGGAAGTTTTTTAAGCTTTAGAAAATAGGTAGATTGCCCATGTGCGTGTGGCTAGTACTTCTGGGTTAACAGGGTCCTGGATGGACAATGGGAGACAACTCTGAAGTGATGTTAATTGCCTTCTTGTGTTCAATCATCATCATCGGTATCATGGTGTTCTGTTTAGGGTCAATTTTTGAGTTTTCACATCTCAGAAACCTGATTTCCTTTTAATATTGCAAAGCATAGGCAATACCATTAGCAGGACCACAGTCTGCCATATGATATAGAAAAAGAAATTGTTAGTTTACAATGACAAATAATTATTGCAAAAAGAAGCCTGCTCTGATTCACACAACCTTCATATCCCTTACCTGTAGTCAAACCACGTAAGAAATCAATTATATTTTGATCAGTTTCTCAATTTGCCATGAGAACTTGCTGTCTAGGATGAGAATGGCCCAACTCCTGTGACCGGCACATTTTCTCCATCAGGATAGGTACTCCATTTTATATCAAACTAATATATTGCATAAAGTTGCAGTCCAGATAGAAGGGTCTGGGATCCATTTTTTCTTTTTGTGGAAAATTTAAATATGTTGGATGATGTACAGTTTTAAAGTTCAAGTCTCAGCAAACAGTTTGATCCCCCATTTCTACAGTTTTTTCAGGCACTTTTTTCTCTATATAATTTCTAAGCAATGACAGTAGAGGTTACTTTCATTTACAGATTTTTTATAATGACTATTCAAGAGCTATATGGTAAGTGTAACAATCTCTAAACTAAAGAAAACCTTCATTTTTCTGTCCTAAGCAAGATATTCATGAACTCTTAGTATGTGCCAATAGAAAACCATGAAAGTCATTACAAGGATGTCTATACCCAGTCAACCACTTTGCACTGCCCATGTGATTAATCCACAAAACATTTGGGCAAGAAAAATTACCTCTACTTAGTTTATACAACATTGTCTAGTCATTCCTCTAGTAAAGGCAAAGTCTTTTAACTAGGTCTCTCTGACTTTTCAGTATATTGCATAGCTATTCCCTATGTCGACCTACGCAACTAAAGAAAAAGAATACCTTCTAAGCTAGAGATAAATGATTAGAAGCCTGGAACTTTGGCATTTGACTTATATATCCCCAGAAACCAGCACAGGGAAATACATATAAGACACTCAATATTTGCTGAATGAATACAGGAAGAATGGTAATAACTCAAGAAGGAGTTCAATTGCCATTTGGAACTTACTATTTATAGATTAAATATAAAATAAAACTTGTATTCATGAAGCTATTCCCTTTAAATTTATTTTTATCATTTAAAACATACAGTGTTTAACTTTCTACTCATAGTTTTGGAATTTCCTTTTTATTTACCTTTCTTTTTTTTTTTTTTTTTTTTTTTTTTAGAATTGTCAAGTGGAAGGGAAAAGGGTAAAATTATCTACACAATTTAAAAATTTAATCCGAGCCAAATACAGTGCGCCATACATATGGACCCTACTGAACATTGCCTCGTCCTCCTCCATCATTTGGTTCATCATTTTAATATAATTAAGTTATAATCACCTATCTCTCTTTTATTATTAGGGAAGAGGAGAAACTCTGTGGACTCTGGTTAATAACTTAAGAGAACCTGCCTGACAGCCTTCCTGTTAATATAACCTCTCTGATCCTAGAGCGTCCTGAAAAACCTGTTCTTAGATATTATGGGAAATATCGCTGGAAAGTCTTAAGAAAACTGAGAGTTATAAGAAAATTCAGTTTTTTTAAGGCAATATCACCAATACCACCATGATATAAATTACTTATTAGCAATAAAATTTAATTTGGTGATTAAAGCGTAAGCATAAAGAGACAAGCAGCAATTATTAGCTTGTTTTTTCTTTTTTTATGTGTTCTACGAATTGATTTTTGAATCTAGCCTCTGAACAAAGACTTACCCATGGGCCATGTAATAGTTTATCTAGTCAACAGCCAATTAAAATGTCCATTTTTAAAAACTCATTTAGCAAATATTATTGATCACAAGCTTCATACCAGCCCTGAGTGAGGAAGAGGAATATGACAAATACTAGAAAGAGAGAGATTTTGAGGTGTTTTTATTAAAAAAAAAAACAGCTTTTAAATCTAAGTAATTATTTTATATTGTACATTATTTTTCTTTTATATTGTACATTTTTAAAAATGTATAATCTAAGTTTGCAGCATTGAATTAGGATGGCTAAAATGTAATACTCTGGAAAAATTTAAATGTTTCATTTTTCTATTAGAGTTTACAAAGGGGAATTGTCATATTCATACATCTCTCATGTATGAAACTCCTTCATGATTTTAGTTTTTATCCTTCTTAATAAAGTCAAGAATGTTGTACTTGGTACTGTTATTTCTCTTACTCCTAATTTCATCTTTTATGGCAAATTATAAACATGCAAATATTTAAGCATTCAATTAAAAGACAGCTAAAGAGATGGAATATGTAGAAAAGAGTCTGAGTATTGATTCAAGTCAACAAATGCACTTTTATCCATGTAACACATTGTTACTTGCTGTTAAAAGTACTGGTCAAAGGAAGGCCATGTGATGCATCACCTTTTTTTTTTTCAGGAGAGCCTTTAAGTCAATGCCTGTAGCTTTCTATAGGTGGCTCAAAGGCACTTGTACTTCAAAGGGAGAAAGAACCGGATCAATTATACTTTTGCACACATATTCAGCAGCCCAGAAACTCTGGCCCAGGTAGTCTTCATGTATGTGGAAGAGCACTTTTCCTTATGGAGGTTCAGTGGATTATTTAGTGGAAGATGCTTGGTACCAAGGAAGCATAGAGCAGAGAATGATGGAAGCTAACCAGCAAGACTCTCCAACTTCACTATTTACAGCATGGCTTCTGGACACATTTGCTTGACAAAGGATGGTAGCAGTTTATGGAGAAATAAAAAAGTAGAGGCTCTACATTGGGAGATGTAAATAAACGGTGTAACTAGTTCATAATTAATGAAAGCAGTCATAAAAAGCTTTGGAAAAAGAGAGTAGTGCTATCCAATTTTTATTTTGAATTCACAGTTCTGAAAAGACCTTTGTAAAACAACAAATTCTATATCTGCAGAGAACATGAAAATGGAAGGAAGATAGTGAGACTTAATGATTACTCCTGTTGCAGGCCCAGACCAATTTTATCACTGTAGAAATGATTTCATCCTTACCAGATAGGGAATCAAGAAATAGCAGTGCAGAGGTGGGCGGAGAGACGGTGAGACTGAGACGGTGAGAACGCCCTCCACCCCACAGGCACATATTATAAAGTTTTTTCTATCCCAAAGTAGAGGAGTTGAAATTGAAAGACTAATCTGTTAGGGTGATGGTAGATTTCTCCAAAATATGACACTCATGTTTTACTTTCATTTTGATTTATACTTAGCATTCCTAATGTTGAGACTATTGTGAAATAGTACTCACTTCAATGTGCATTAGGAAGAAAGTCCATTGATAGCACTGGAACACTACAGTATTTGAACATGCAGTGTCCTCCCTATGCATGGGTATTTGGTTATAACTTCATCACCTGGAGGAGAGGATGGTGACCTGGTTGGTGGTGGTGGTAAATTTGTAATTACAATTATGATAGAATATGGGAGAGGAACATGGCCAGTCAACAGCGAAATTTTCTTATCTGCCTATTGAAAACCAAGAGGGCCATAAAATTTGTGAGAAGTGAAAATAGTAACAAAGAAGAGGGACTTTTGTAGGTGTGGATAGAACGATGACCTCTCTGTGACTTTTCCCACTATTTCTTTATGGACTCCCACTGTTGTTTCATTTGATCCTCACAGAAATTCTATATCAACTCCATTTCACATATGAAGAGACTGAAGATGTTTGGCCAGTAGACCCAGGGAAAATAAAGCTGGCCCAGAGGCTCTAAATCTAAGAGACTGTGCAGGGCTCCCCAAACAGACTCAATAAACACATTCATCCATGGAGGCTGAGGATTACTTCCTTAAATGTTCCTGTTTTCCTACAAGACCTTTCAGCAAGAATTGCACTGAAAAATAAATTGGGGCATGGTAATTTAATGCTCCTGTGTTGCTGTCTACTCAGTGTCTCTCCTTTAAATGAGAACACATTGGGCATCCCTTTCTCAGCAGCACCACTGAATGCAACTATCTAGCCTAGGCTTCATTCAGGAAATAAATAGCAGGTTCTAATATGGGCTTGGGAGGCGCAGAGACATGTGTATACATACCAGTATGAATGTACATAAGTCCTTTTCTCTGCCTAGTCACAGCAATTACTGCAAAAGCTTCAGACACTTCATTTTGGCAACAGAATGATAGATCTGTGGACCAAATGTTATCCTTAAGTATGTTTTTCTGTTAGATCATTAGGTTTCTTTTTGCTGTGCTTAACAGATGCGTGGAAATTAAATAGGTCTGGAGTCATTAACATTTTATGAATATGAAAAGCACTATCCTTCCTTTGAATAAAACCAACCATTATCCAATTAATTGATCTAAATAAAATATTTTCAAAAAATATTTTCTGTTGCTCTCTTCAATTCTTTACTCTCTTAACTTCTGGATAACTAAACAAAAAAGCCTACCAGGCTATGAATGGGAGAAAATCCTTACTTTTGCATTCTTTGTCACTTGCCTAATAAACTTGACTCATGTCCTTTATAAAAAGAAGTGGCATGCAAGTTGATTTCCCCCAACACTACAATAATAATAAAGCACATGCTATGTCATTGCGCATGAATCACTGTATAGAAAAACAGGAAGGGACTTCAGAGATTATCTGGCTTAATTCCCTCACTTTATAGATGGCAAAACCCTGGACAAAAGAGGAAAGTCCCCTGCACAAGGTCACACATATAATTAGTGAGAGACCATGTTTATTTATATTAACATGATTCTGCCTTCACTGTTTTCCAAACAGCTGGTGGCTCTACAACGGGGAAGAAAAAGATCTAATATTGTTTCTACATGAACGATGAATAATCAAGCATGCGTTTGTTCGGTCAATTTATCCAGTCAACATTTAATGAACACTTATTGAGCCTTCCTATATGCGGGCACTGTGCTAAAAGTTGGTGATCTACACTTGAACACATGTCAAAAGGAGTCCCAGCAGGGAAGAGCTGATCTTCACTTCCACAGGCAGTAATCAGAATGAGTCCTTAAAGAGTAAAGGCCATTGAAAACTCTTCATAGCAAATCGGGATGGCACCAAGATAATTCCCACTCCAGCTACATGGGGTGGGAAAAATCAAAAAGTCCTACATTGTTTCAAAATCAGTCACAGCTGCCACTTTCCGTGGTAAGACAACCATGAAAGACACTGTATTAGCAGCAAGATGGGCCCCTACACCCGAACATAGACTCACACACTTCACTCAGTCTTGAACTGCAGTTTTCCTCAGATTTCCTACTCTTTAAAAACATTTTTAAAATATTCTTTAAGTTCTGGAATAGAGGTCGAGGGATTAGAAAGCTTTTCTGTTAGGTAGATAGCTCAAGGAATTTAACAAAAACAAACCAAAGCCTGCCTTGCACTTCGTTAAGAATATCAAACTAAAAATGTCAATGTCCCTTTCAGTTAAAAATCTTATTTTCATAAATATTTTTATAGAAATACATTTTTATCATTGAAACTTTTTTTAAGGAAATATAAACATGTATCATGTGAGTGAATATTTAGAGGCAGAAATAAATTATTAGATGGCAGGAGAGCTAGGATATCCTTTTATATGCAAGTCTTTTTTTTTAACTTAGAATAGTCCTGTAATGGTTTATTTTTTTTTATTTTTAATTTTTATTAAATCATAGCTATGTACATTAATGCAATCATGGGGTACAGGGTGGTGTTTTCATATGCAATTTGAAATATTTTCATCTAACTGGTTAACTTAGCCTTCATGTCATTTTCTTAGTTATTGTGTCAAGATGTTTATATTCTACCTTCAGAAAGATTCACTGGTACCTTTGTGAGATAAAACAAATGGATCGATAAACTGTGGTATATGTACACCATGGAATACTATGCAACCCTAAAGAAAGATGGAGACTTTACCTCCTTCATGTTTACATGGATGGAGCTGGGAAATGTTCTTCTTAGCAAAGTATCTCAAGAATGGAAGAAAAAGTATCCAATGTGCTCAGTCCTATTATGAAACTAATTTATAGTTTTCATATGAAAGCTATAACTTAATTATAGTCTAAGTATATGGGGAGAGAGTGGGTGAGGGGATGGAAGGGGGTGAATGGGTGGAGGGAGGGTGATTGTTGGGATCATCTCTATGGTTTATCTTACAAGGGTACAAGTGATTCTTTCTAAAGTAGAATATAAAGATCTTAACACAATAACTAAGAAAAGGACATGAAGGCTATGTTAACCAATTTGATGAAAATATTTCAAATTGTATTTGAAAACACCACACTGTACCCCATGATTGCATTAATGTACACAGCTATGATTTAATAAAAAAAAAAGATACAACAAGAATGAGAAATCAAAGCACAATCAAGAACTGTTATCTCAGTTGTTAACTGCAGAAAATAAGTGTAATCTTTTAGAAAAACACTCAGAGTATGTGCAAAAAATGATAAAGCGTGCGGAAATAGAGGAGACATCTTGGAGAAACAGGCTTCCTTAGAAAGAGAAAGACAACATGATCAAACACATGTTCAGGGGTAGCTTGAAAAACTGGTTCTTCTTGAACAGGATTATAGTAATGCTGGCTTTTGCAGGAAAAAAAAATGCAAGAGTTGGAAAAAAAAACCCGTGACGAGAACAGGGAAGAAAATGTAGGCAACCTAAGGCAGCTGTTTTGCAAACTGGTCTAGAAACAAAGGGACTTATCTTCAATGATAAGGCAACTCCATGTGTTCCCAGTACAAGAATAATTTTTAAAAATAAGTCAAAATCAGCCAACTAGTGAGATCTGGGAGAAAGGACTTCATCCACCTCTGGTTGGGGAGTCCTGCCTAGGAACATCACTTCAGGGGCAGGAGGAAACGCCAGGAGCCAACAATGAGGCCAGGAGCACTGGGGCACCAGTCCAGAAGATGAGTACTTGTGTGCTGGCGTAGGCCAGCCAGTTTGGCAGTTTTCAGGCAGTCAAGGCCTTTCTTCTTTATCTTTATTTCTTTTTTATTTTTTAATTTATTTTTATTAAATCATAGCTGTGTACATTAATGCAATTGTGGGGTACAATGTGCTCGTTTTACATACAATTTGACATGCTTTCATCAAACTGGTGAACATAGCCTTTAAGGGATCTTTATTTCTTTATTTTTTGGGCCTGGGCACTTGCTGGAGTTACCTTGGGAAAGCGTGGGTGAGTGAGTGATCTTGAACAGAGCCCCGAGGCCAGGATTGAACCACTGTGCAGAGGAGAGCACTTGTTGCTCAGCTGCAGGCCAGGAGCAGCCATTGTGGGAAAGCTGCATTACAGGATCAACCTGCAAGGACCTACTGTGAGGCCGGTCAGGTGCCTCCTGAGCTGGGCAGCCACCATGGGGAGACTTGCATGAAAAACGTTTTCCTGGAAAAGCCATTGCATGGCCAAGGTACGCAGTTTGGAGAGGTTCGAGGTGTGTCCTGACAGGCATCCTCAAACTACGGCCCACGGGCCACATGCAGCCTGCCAAGGACATTTATCCGGCCCGCCCAGTGTTTTTGCCATCACTGCCTGTCCTGCTTAGCAGCCGACTTGTCTCAGGGCCTTTAGTCTGGCCCTCCAACAGTCTGAGGGGCAGTGAACTGGCCCCCTGTTTAAAGAGTTTGAGGACCCCTGTCACAGCCCTGCAGGGATGGAGGGAAAAGATATCAGGAAGAACTGACCAGGTTTCCTTGGCAAGATAGAGGCCCCCAGCCTCCATCTTATAGAGCCATATCAGCATTATTATTAGCATCTCATACCCCACAATGTCTCCTGTTGTCCAGGTGACATTCAAAAAATGTTTTTCAACTTTTTCCCCTAAATTTTTCTTTTTTTCTTTGTATTCATCATTTTCTTTGTTCTTTCTTCAATAGTAAGCTTCCATTCTTTCTACCCCATTTTCTTGCTCTTGTTTTTCTTTTTTTCTTCTAATTTTTTCCTTAAGGATTTTTATTTGTTTTGTTTTACTTTATTGTATTTTTATTTTTCCATTTTACTTTCTTCAATATTAAGGGCTCTATCTTTGCTATGGTTTTCCTACCCCTTTTATTCTTTCTTTCCTTTCCATTTCTCTCCTTTTCTCTCTTTTTGTAAAGATATTTTCTACTTTTCCCATTGTTCTCACATAAATTTCTCAAATAACAAGTAAGATATACTCATCTTTTTTTTTACTTCTTTTGTAATTTTATTTCAATTTTCTTTATATAGCTTTATTATTTACTTTTTTCTGATGTGTTTTAATTTTTGTTAGATCATAATTGTGTACATTACTGCATTTATAGGGTACAATGTGCTGATTTTATATACAATTTGGAATATTAACATCAAACTGGTTAACATAGCATTCACCTCACATATTTAATCATTGTGTTTAGACATTTATACTCTACTATTAATATATTTGATGTGTATCCTTGCAATATGCACAGTAGGTGAGGTCCCACCAATTACCCTTCACCACCTGCCCAACCCTCTCCCCTTCCCTTACCTTCCTTTTCTCTCCTTCTTTCTGGTCTATAAATCTGTTTTATCTTTCATATGAAGGTGTGGTTGATTATATATTGATTTCATAATAGTATTGAGTATATTGAGTATTTTTTTCCCATGCTTGAGGTACTTTACTAAGAAGAATATGATCCAGCTCAATCCCTGTAAACATAAAAAAGATAAAGTCTCCATCTATTTTTTTTTTGTAGTTTTTGGCCAGGGCTGGGTTTGAACCCTGGTATATGGGGCTGGCACCTCTGGTATATAGGGCTGCCACCCTACTCCTTTGAACCACAGGCACCACCTGAGTTTCCATCATTTTATGGCTGCATAATACTCCATGGTGTACATATACCACAATTTATTGATCCATTCATGGGTTGATGGGCACTTGGGCTGCTTCCATGACTTGGCAATTATGAATTGGGCTACAATAAACATTCTTGTGCAAATGTCTTTGTTGTAAAGTGATTTTTGGACATCTGGATATATTCCTAATAGGGGAATTGCCCGATCGAACAGCAGGCCTACTTTTAGTTCCCTAAGTGTACTCCAAACTTCTTTCCAAAAGGAACGTATTAGTTTGCATTCCTACCAGCAGTGCAGAAGTGTTGTTCCCTTCTCTCCAAAACCATGCCAACATCTGTGGTTTTGAAATTTCATTACAAAACCATTTTGTGGGCTAATCTTACTGGACTTAGATGCTATCTCAAAGTGGTTTTGATCTGCATTTCTCTCAATATTGGAGATGATGAACATTTCTTCATGTATCTGTAGGCCATGCACCTGTCTTCTTCAGAGAAGCTTCTGTTCAAGTCTCTTGCCCCAATGAAATAGGATCACTTATTCTTTTCTAATTAATAAGTTTGAGCACATAGAATCTTTGTGGATTCTGGTTATCAAACCTTTGTCAGAAACATAACCTGCAAATATCTTCTCCCATTCTGAGGGCTGTCTGCTTTTTACTTACTGTGTTCTTGGCAGTGCAGGAACTTTTTAGTTTGATCAGGTCCCAGTAATGTATTTTTTGGTGTTGTTTCAATTGCCCAGGGGGTCCTCTTCATGAAGTATTCTCTTTTTTTTTTTTTTTTTTGAGACGGCGCCTCAAGCTATCCCCCTGGGTAGAGTGCCTTGGCATCACAGCTCACAGCAACCTCCAACTCCTGGGCTCAAGCGAGTCTCCTGCCTCAGCCTCCCAAGTAGCTGTGACTACAGGCGCCCACCACAACGCCTGGCCATTTTTTGGTTGCAGCCATCATTGTTGTTTGGCAGGCCCGGGCTGGGGATACAAACCCGCCACCTTAGGTGTATGTGGCTGGCACCTTAGCCAATTGAGTCACAGGTGCCAAGCCGAAGTATTCTCTTGGGCCAATTTCTTCAAGTGTTTCTCCTGAACTCTCTCCCAGAATCTTAATAGTTTCATGTCTTTTTTATGAAGAATATAAGTAATTCTTTATTAGAACAGTCAGTTCACTTAATGAAGATGCCCTTATGGTCAAATACAAAAGCTACATATGCACCATGCTAGTCTTAGCCAAATTTGTGAAGTTTCTCAAATAATGTTTATGACAGGACTTGTAGCAGGTATTTTTCTTTCCTCAAAGCATTTCTTCATTTTTGTATTGGGAGGAATTAGTTTAGCTCTCAATTGACAGGGTAGAGTTCATTTATTTGTAAATTTTATTTTATTTTTTTATTAAGTCATTTGTACATAGATCATAAATACGTTTATGCCATTATGGGATTCAATGTGTTGATTATTTGTACAAATTGGAGTGCTTACATCCTACTAATCAACATAGCCTTCACCACATTTATCCAATTACAGCATTAAGACATTTGTGTTCTACACCTAATACATCCAATTTGTACTCGCAGTATGGCCCATAGGCGTGGTCCCCCTACTAACCCTCCCTCTATCAACACACACCCCTCCCTTCCCCTCTCTCTCCCCTTCCCTCCTTCATCCTAGGCTATAATTGTGTTTCATTTTTCATATTCGAATGTGAGTGGTTATAAATTGGTTTCATAGTAGTACTGAGTACATTGGATATTTTTTTTTCCATTCCTGAGATACTTTACTAAGAATAATATTTTCCAGCTCCATCCATGTAAACATAAAAGAGGTAAAGTCTTCAGTTTTTTTAATGCTGCATAGTATTCCAAGGTACACATATACCACAATGTATTAATCCATTAATGGGTTGATGGGCACTTGGGCTTCTTCCATGTCTTGGCAA
>CAUYQV010120967.1:0-15690 GCA_963574575.1 Galagoides demidoff
CGCCTGTGGTCCCAGCTACTTGGGAGGCGGAGGCAGGAGACTCACTTGAGCCCAGGAGTTGGAGGTTGCTGTGAGCTGTGATGCCATGGCACTCTACCCAGGGGGATAGCTTGAGGCTCCGTCTCAAAAAAAAAAAAAAAACAGAAAAACTAGCTG
Organism: Galagoides demidoff; assembly: GCA_963574575.1. NCBI lineage: Eukaryota > Metazoa > Chordata > Mammalia > Primates > Galagidae > Galagoides > Galagoides demidoff. Next base: position 157 of record CAUYQV010120967.1, read on the forward strand.
GGTGTTGGGGGCAGGCATCTGTAGTCCCAGCCTCTTGGGAAGCTAAGGCAGGAGGATCACCTGAGCCCAAGAGTTTGACTGAGGTTGCTTTGAGCTAGGCTGATGCCATGGCACTCTAGCCAGGATGACAGAGTGAGACTCAAAAAACAAATGAATTAAAATAAACAAGTAAATAAATTGTATGGGTTGAATGAGAGGATAGGAAGTTGAGCTTATTTTTAGCTCTTTTCATAAAGACCGTGGGCTTCCCCAGGTTGCCACTTGGGCCTCTGTTGAGTGCCGTTCACGTCTCCGTGGTGCACAGTGAGAGTGATGTCCCAGGCTTGGGTAACTGAAGGGTTTAGAAAGAGAGGGTGGAGCTGTGAAAACCACGGGCTTTATACTGCAGCTCTGCCACTCTCTGCTGAGATCTTGGTCAAGTTACTCAACTTCTCAGGGCTTCAGTGTCCTTATCTGCAAAATGGAGATCATGAACCTAGTCTCAGAGGGTTGCCACGGGGAGGAAGTGGGCGTATGCAAAGCCTTCTGCACAGCTCTGCTGTGCATTAAATAGGATAGATTACTTATCAAATACCTTTTAACTCTTCCCCACAACTATGCAACACTCTGTCCCCCAATTGATAAAAACTTGTTGAAAGCAGCAGCTGTACCACCTATCCAGTCCCTAACTTGGTTTTCCCTCCTAACAACTATCACAAGTTCTTTTGCTCATCTAAATAAGTGTTGTGTTTTTTTGTTTTTTTTTTTGAGACAGAGCCTCAAGCTATCCCCCTGGGTAGAGTGCCATGGCATCACAGCTCACAGCAACCTCCACCTCCTGGGCTCAAGTGAGTCTCTTGCCTCAGCCTCCCAAGTAGCTGGGACCACAGGCGCCCGCCACAACACCCGGCCATTTTTTGGTTGCAGCCATCATTGTTGTTTGGCGGGCCCGGGCTGGGGATTCGAACGCGCCACCTTAGGTGTATGTGGCTGGCGCCTTAGCCAAATCAGCCACAGGCACCAAGCCTTAAACAAGTGTTGATTAAAATAAAAGCAATAGGCTGGGCAGGGTGGCTCATGCCTGTAATCCTGGCACTATGGGAGGTCAAGGTGGATGGATTGCTTTTACTCAGGAGTTGGAGAACAGCCTGAGCAAGAGCAAGAACCCATCTCTACCAAAAAAATAAAAGAAAAGAAAAAAAACAGTTGAGTGTTGTGGCAGGTACCCAGGCACCCGTAGTCTCAGCTACTCTGGAGGTTGAGGAAAGAGGAGTACTCAAGTGCTCCTATGATTCCATGGCATTCTACCCAGTGTGACAGAGTGAGACTCTGTCTCAAAAAATTAAACAAATAAAGAAAGAAATAAGGCTGGGAGTGCAGTGGCTCACACGCGTAATCCCAGCACTTGGGAGACCAAAGCAGGTGGATTGCCTGAGCTCACCGGTTCAAGTCCAGCCTGAGCAAGAGGGAGACCCCTGTTTGTAAAAATAACCAGGTGTTGTAATGGGCACCTGTAGTCCCAGCTACTCTGGAGGCTGAGGTTCAAGAGAATCACTGAACCCAAGAGTTTGACATTGCTGTGAACTAACATAACACAGCACTCTACTGAGGGCAACGAAGTAAGACTCTGTCTCAAACAAAAAAAAAGAAAAAAAAAGATCACTAATTTATGACTCTTAGTGGTACATAAAATCAGAGTAATAACCATTTCTATTAAGGACCATTTCATGCATACATTAAAAATAAGAGACTAGGGCAGCTCCGGTAACTCAGTGGGTAGAGCACCAGCCACATACACCAAGACTGGCAGGTTTGAACACGGCCCTGTCCCTGTCTAGCTAAAACATCAATGACAACTGCAACAAAAAAATAGCTGGGCATTGTGGTGGGTGCCTCTAGTCCCAGCTATTTGGGAGGCTGAGGCAAGAGAATCGCTTAAGCCCAAGAAGAGTTTGAGGTTGCTGTGAGCTGTGATGCCATGGCACACTTCCCAGGGCATCAGCTTGAGACTCTGTCTCAAAAAAAACAAATAGGGCGGCACCTGTGGCTCAGTGAGTAGGGTGCTGGCCCCATGTACCAAGGGTGGTGGGTTCAAGCTTGGACCCGGCCAAATTGCAACCAGAAATAGCCGGGCATTGTGGCAGGTTCCTGTAGTCCCAGCTGCTCTAGAGGCTGAAGCAAGAGAATCACCTAAACCCAGGAGTTGAAGGTTGCTATGAGCTGTGACGCTACGGCACTCTACTGAGAGCAATAGAGTGAGACTCTGTCTCTATACAAAACAAACAAAAAAACCCAAGAGACTAAAATAAAGGACCCCATGATATGTCAACCACCTTCAATAATCGTCAGTGTGTTGATGGTTGTTTTCATTTATCTGTTAGCACCCCTCCCATGGAGAATTTTTTTTTTATTTTGTTTAAGACAGAATCTCACTTTGTTATCCTTGGTAGAGTGCCAGGCATCATAGCTCATAGCACCCTCAAACTGCTGGGCTCCATTGATCCTCTTACCTCAAGCCTCCCAAGTAGCTGGGAATATAGCTGCCTATCACAATGCTCAGCTATTTTTTTTTTTTTTAAAGGCAGAGTCTCACTTCATCGCCCCTGGTAGAGTGCTGTGGTGTCACAGCTCCCAGCAACCTCCAACTCCTGGGTTTAGGTGATTCTCTTGCCTCAGCCTCCCAAGTAGCTGGGACTACAGGTGCTTGCCACAGTGCCCAGCTATTCTTTTGTTATAGTTTGGCCAGATCCGGGTTCAAACCCACCACCCTTGGTATATGGGGCCAGCACCCTACTCACTGAGCACTGGGTGCTGCCCCATCTCAGCTATTTTTTAGAGACCAGATCTCTCTCGTGCTTGGCTGGTCTCGAACTCATGAGTTCAAGCAATCTACTTGCCTTGACCTCCCAGAGTGCTAGGATGATAGGCATGAGCCACCAAGCCTGGCCTCCCATGGAGAATTTTATTTATTTTTACTTATTTATTTATTTTTGAGACACAGTCTCACTTTATTGCCCCCAGTAGAGTGCTGGGGTGTCACAGCTCACAGCAACCTCAAACTCCTGGGTTGAAGCAATTCTGACTACAGGCTCCCACCACTGTTCCTGGCTATTTAGAGACAGGGGTCTTGCTCTGGCTCAGGCTTGTCTTGAACTCATAACCTCAGGCAATCCACCTGCCTCAGCCTCCAGAGTGCTGGGATTACAGGCGTGAGCCACCTCGCCTGGCCCTCATGGAGAATTAAAAAAAAAACAACCCAGCTATCTTATCACTTTAACTAGCACTTTACAAAGTGATGTCTGGGCTCGGTGCCTGTGGCTCAAGTGGCTAAGGCACCAGCCACATACACCTAAGGTGGAGGGTTCGAATGCCCAGCCGGCGCCCACCAAACAACAATAATGGCTGCAACCAAACGATGGCCGGGCGTTGTGGCGGGCACCTGTGGTCCCAGCTACTTGGGAGGCTGAGACAGGAGACTTGCTTGAGCCCAGGAGTTGGAGGTTGCTATGAGCTGTGAGGCCATGGCACTCTACCAGGGGGATAGCTTGAGGCTCTGTCTCCAAAAAAAAAAAAAAAGTGATGTCTGCAGGCTCCTGGAGGTTACCAAGACTTGTTCAGGAAGACTGATAGGACAAAAAAATTTTTACAACAATGTTAATATATTGTTCGTCTTTTTCATTTTCAGCCTCTCAAGGGTATAGTAAAATTTTCCAACACAGACTGAATACAGCAGCAGAAATGAGGATCTAGCTAACTCCTATTAAACCAGGTGTGAAAGAGAGTTGGAATTTTTTACAAATTTGTTCACAAAAATATAAAACAATAGCAGTCTTGCCACTCTGTTGCACAGCCTGGAGTGCTGTGGCATCCTCAGAGCTCCCTACAACCTCAAACCCCTAGGCTCAAGCGATCCTGGGATGAAGGCACCTGCCATTAAGCCTGGGTAATTTTTTCTCTTTTGCAGAGATGAGATCTCACTATGTCCTCAGGCTGGTTTCAAACCGCTGGCCTCAAGTGATCCTCTCACCCTGGCCTCCCAGAGTACTAGGATTACAGGCATGAGCCACCACACTGCCTAATGTCAGAGCATTCTTACCACCCCCCCAAAGAAAATCGCATGCCAGGCTTGGCGCCTGTGGCTCAAGCGGCTAAGGTGCCAGCCACGTACACCTAAGGTGGAGGGTTTGAATCCCCAGCCTGGGCCCGCCAAACAACAATGATGGCTGCAAACAAAAAATGGCCGGGCGTTGTGGTGGGTGCCTGTGGTCCCAGCTACTTAGGAGGCGGAGGCAGGAGACTCACTTGAGCCCAGGAGTTGGAGGTTGCTGTGAGCTGTGATGTCATAGCACTCTACCCAGGGGGATAGCTTGAGGCTCTGTCTCAAAAAAAAAAAAAGAAAATTCCATGCCCATTATTGCTAAGTCTCTGATTTCTCCTCCCCCAGTCTTCTCCTGGCAATCACTAATCTATTCCTTTTTTTTTTTTTGCAGTTTTTGGCCAGGGTTTGGTTTGAACCCACCACCTCTGGCACATGGGGCTGGCACCCTACTCCTTTGAGCCACAGGCGCCGCCCCACTAATCTATTTCTGACTTGACTGATTTGCCCTTTCTGGACATTTCATCTAAATGGGATCATATGATATGTGGCCTTTTGTCTGTGGCTTACTTCACTCAACATCGTGTCTTTATGGGTTCATATGTTGTAATCTACAACAGAGACTCATTCCTTCTCCTGGCTGATTGACACTGCGTTGTATGTATATAATTTTGGATTGTTTTCACTGGCTTTTCTGAATGATACTGCTATGGGCTTTCATGGCCCAGTTTTTATAGAAATACACATTTTTAGTTCTCTTGTCTATGTATGTAGGAGAATTCCTGGGTCACATGGTTAACTCTATGCTTAACTTTCTGAGAGATTGTCAAACTATTTTCCATGGCAGCTGTACCGTCTTACATTTTAATCAGCTATGTATGAGCATTCCAATTTCTCTTGCAATTTCTTTACATCAATGCCAAAATGTATTTTCAGCATTTTGATTCTAGCCAACCTAGTGAGGATGACTCAATAATTTTTAAGAATGGAAAAGGTCCTGGCTCGGAGCCTGTCGCTCAGTGAGTAAGGGCATCAGCCACATAAACTGAGAGGTGGTGGGTTTGAGCCCAGCTCGGGCCTGCTAAACAACAATGACAACTGCAACCAAAATAGCTGGGCGTTGTGGCAGGTGCCTGTAGTCCCAGCTACTTGGGAGGCTGAGGCAAGAAAAATCACTTAAGCCCAAGAGTTGGAGGTTGCTATGAGCTGGGACTCCACGGCACTCTACCAAGGGCGACATAGTGAGACTCTATCTCAAAAAAAAAAAAAAAAAATTGCTGGGCGTTGTGATGGGTACCTATAGTCCCAGCTACTAGGGAAGCTCAGGCAAAAGAATCACTTGGGCCCATGGGTGGTGCCAGTGGCTCAAAGGAGTAGGGCACTAGCCTCATATGCCGGAGGTGGTGGGTTCAAACCCAGCCCCGGACAAAAAACTGCAAAAAAAAAAAAAATAATAAAAGAATCACTTGGGCCCAAAAGTTTGAGGTTGCTGTGAGCTAGGAGTCACAGCACTCTACCAAGGGTGATAAAGTTAGACCTTGTCTCAAAAAAAAAAAAAAAAAAAGAACAAAAACAAAAAACTAGCCAGGTGTGGTGGTGGGCGCTTGTAGTCCTGGCTACTCAGGAGGCTGAGGCAAGAGGATCACTTGAGCTGCAGAGTTTGAGGCTGTGAGCAATGATGATGCCAGGGCACTCTACCCAGGGTAGCAGAGTGAGACTTGTCTCAGAAAAAAAAAACAGAATGTAAAAGGTCCTAAGACTAAACACTTTGAGAGTTGCTTTTCTAAAAATTAGCTTTAAAGAATACATAAATATACCAACATCAGCAATCTAAAAAATCAACAATAATTCCATGTAATTGAGTAATACCAGGATAGTCAAGATATCCTGGGACAGAGCCGGTTTAAGCCTTTGCCTCTGCCCCAGCATAATTATTAATAATACTGTCTTCTTGAACTCTCCAAATGTTCTGCTTAGATTAGAAATTAATCAATAGCTGTTCAAAGTCCACATTTCCCCAATTGTCTTTTTTTTTAAGAGATGGAGTCTCACTCTGTTGCCCTTGGTAGAGTGCGGTGGCGTCATAGCTCACAGCAACCTCCAGCTCTTGGGGTTAGGCAGTTCTCTTGCCTCAGCCTCCAGAGTAGCTGGGACTACAGGTGCCACCACAACACTTGGCTATTTTCTTTTTGTTGCAGTTTGGCCGGGGCCGGGGCCCTACCCACTGTGCCACAGGCACCACGCACAGTAACCTTTTTTTGGGCAGTTTTTGGTCGGGGCTGGGTTTGAACCCACCACCCCCAGTATATGGGGCCTACTCCTTGAGCCACAGGCACCGTGCTCCCCAACTGCCTTAAATGTATCTTTTTACAACTTGTTTACTGAAAATAAGATCCTGTGTTGCTGGTTGAGATATCTTAAAACTTTTAACCTGGCTCCGGGGTTACCTGCACTGGCCACATACCCTGGGGCTGGCGGGGTCAAACCCGGCAGGGCCTGCTAAACAACAATAACAACTACAACAACAACAATAGCCAAGCCTGGCGGTGGGCGCCTGTAGTCCCAGCTACTTGGGAGGCTGAGGCAAGAGAATCTAAGGCCCAATAGTTTGAAGTTCCTGTGAGCTGTGCCGCCATGGATAGTGAAACTCTGTCTCAAAAACAAACAAACCAAAAACCCTTTTAACCTGTATCACTTCTCCATTCATTCCATTTCTCCTGGTTATTGATTGAGGAAAGTGGGTAATTTGTAGAAATTTCCCACATCCTTCGCTTGACCGATTATTCTGTCTTGGTGGCTGTTAATTTGTTCCTTTTTTCTCCACATTTCTGGTCATTTGGTGGGAGACCCTGAGGTTTGAGTAGATTTAGCATCCATTTTTGTGGAAAAGAATTTCATCATGTCCTAGGCGGTGTGTGCCTTCCCTTCCATCCCCTCAGGAGCACGTGGTGTCTGTTCCTCCCACGTGTGCTGATGTTAGATAAATCAGTAGTTGGGTCACAAAGTTTTCCATTAACCTTTCACCTGACAATTATAATTAATTGCCATTGATGACTGTCCTTCTTCCCACACTTTATTAGAAGGTGTGACTAGTGACTTTCTAATTCCAGCAGTTCTGGTTCTGCCGCTTTTTTTTTTTTTGAGACTGAGTCTGACTCTTACCCAGGCTAGGGTGCCATGGCCTCCGCCTAGCTCTCAGCAACCTGAAACGGCTGGTTTAAGTGATCTTCTGTCACAGCCTCCCAAGTAGCTGGGGCTATATGCACTGGTGGGGATACTGTGCCAGCATGCCTGGCTCATTTTTCTATTTTTATTTTATTTTATTTTTGAGACAAAGTCTCAAGCTATCGCCCTGGGTAGAGTACTGGTGCATCACAGCTCATAGCAACTTCAAACTCTTGCGCTTAAGCCATTCTCTTGCCTCAGCCTCCCAAGCAGCTGGGACTATAGGTGCCTGCCACAATGCCCAGGCTATTTTTTGGTTGCGTTTGCCATTGTTGTTTTAGCTGGCCCGGGCTGGGTTTGAACCCTCCAGCCTCAGTGTATGTGGCTGGTGCCCTATCCATGGAGCTACGGACCCCGCCTAATTTTTCTATTTTTAGTAGAGATGGGGTCTCAAGCTCATCCCAAACTCCTGTGCTCCAGCCATCTTCCTGCCTCAGCCTCCCAGACTGCTAGGATTACAGGTATATGTCACCATGCTTGGCCAGCTCTGGAGCATTTTTAGCCTTATAAAACACGCAGCAGAATAAATGCTTGATTCCTCCCGCCCCCAATTTTCAAAATAAAGAGTAGTTTCCTTCAGTGATCCAAAAGAGGACAATTAAGGATTTTGTAGTATTGCCATGAGCACAGAGCTCAGGGATTCGTCTGCATTTGGTGTGTTTTGAGTCGCTGCAGTCCTTTTTTTTTTTTCATGTGCAGATTGTTCCATCATCTTTAGCTACAAGGTATCTCTCTTCTCAGCTCATGTGTTCTTTTTCCATAATCTAAGTAACAGGGGCTCATTACCTTGCTTTTCTGCATAACAAAAATGCTACAGGCTGTGCACTTCCTGCCTCAATTCTGAAATCTATCATTTCCTAAAAGCTGGCTTGTTCCTGTTAGTGGGAAATGGCATTTAGACAATGAAATTGGACACTAAGGACTCTCAGAGCAATTGAACTGTCATTGTTCCTTGGTCCATTCAGCAGCCACAAGCAAAATACATGTATTTTGTAGAACGCAAAAACTTAGTCCTGCATGTGTACTGACGTTGCCGTTTCAAATTTCATGTTACAGAGTTTATATCTAAGTTCATTGATTTTTTTTTTTTTTTTGAGACAGAGGCTTACTCTGTTGCCCAGGCTAGGATGTGCCGTGGTATCAGCCTAGCTCATAGCAACCTCAAACTCTTGGTCTCAAGTGAGTCTCTTGCCTCAGCCTCCCAAGTAGCTGTGACCCGCCACAATGCCCAGCTATTTTTTTCTTTTTAACTGTAGTTGTCATTGCTTTGGCAGGCCTGGACTGAGCTAGAACTTGCCAGCTCCGGTGTATGTGGCTGACATTGTAACCGCTGAGCAAGGGTGCCAAGCCAAATTAATGAGTTTTAAGGTCAGTTTCTTATTTTTCTATGGGGTTATGCTAGGGACTCAGTATACATTTTATTTCTTTTCTTTTATGAAATACTTTGTTATTTTCTTATTAAAAATATTATGTAAAACGTTTATGTGATTCCAAAGTCACAACTATAAAACACCGTATAAAACAGTATATACAGAGAACTCTGGCTTCCACTATTTCCTCACCCTTTTCTTTTTTCCTTTCTTTCTTTTTTTGAGACAGAATCTCAAGCTGTTGCCCTGAGTAGAGCGCTGTGGTGTCATAGCTCACAGCAACCTCCAACTCTCAGGCTTAAGCGATTCTCTTGCCTCAGCCTCCCAAGTAGCTGGCACTACAGGTGCCTGCCACAATGTCCAGCTATTTTTTTGGTTGTAGTTGTCATTGTTGTTTGGGAGGCCCTGGACTGGATTTGAACCCACCAACTCTGGTGTAGCCACTTGAGCTATAGGTGCCGAGTCCACCTTGTTCTTTTCTTATATGTGACTTTTTTTCGAGACAGAGTCTCGAGCTGTCACCTGGGTAGAACGCTGTGGCGTCACAGCTCACAGCAACTTCCAACTCTTAGGCTCAAGTAATACTCTTGCTTCGGTTTTTCTATTTTTTAGTAAAGATGGGGTCTTGCTTTTGCTCAGGCTAGTCTTGAACCTGTGAGCTCAAGCTATCCACCTGCCTTGGCTTCCCTGAGTGCTGGGATTACAGGTGTGAGCCACCTTGCCCAGCAAACGTGACCATTTTTATTAGTTTGCAATTTATTCTCTTCCTCCTTATTTAACATGTAAGCAAATGCACACATCGTTATTTCTATTTTCCCATGTTTCTTACAAGAAAGGCAACGCATACATGGACTCTGCCCTGCTTTTTTCATTTAACAATATACCCTACAGTTTCGTGACAGTTGACAAAGATGGTCCTTTTTCCTCTGTACAGCTGCACAGAACTGTACTGTGTAGATGTACGTGGCTTATTCAGACGGTCCTCTGTAGGGGGAACATGTGGGTTCAACAAACATTTATTGCATGACCAAATTGTGCCAGGCACTGGGGATAAAGACATGGTCTCTGGTCTCCGGAAACTCCAAGTGTGGAGGGGGAGATCGCTGCAGTACAAGTACTCTCGTCATAAGCTAGTAAGAGCTCAGGTCCTGTTAGCACAAGGGGCACACAGAACAGGGAAGAAACGCTCACACCCAGGAAGGACACAATAGCTGTTTATTGATCGGCATCTTGTTTCCATTAGGGCCTTTGTACAGGAGAGTCTGCTTAGGAGCAAATGGTTGTCAGGGGTTGAAATTACTTAGAAAATCATGAGTGCCACCAATTGGTCAAAGAAGGTAAGCCCCAAGGAAAGAGGCTCTAATGGCAAAATTCCCTTGGAAAGAGGAAATGTCAATAAACCCAGCTGTGGTTTAACAATAAGAGCCAACACCTATAATATAGAACTTTCCACTGAACAGGCATTGTTTTAAGCAGTTTACATATATTTCTCATTACAATCCTAAAAGACATCGACTATTACTACCCACGTTGTTTTGCAATAAAGAAATAAAGGCCGGGCAGTGCCTGTGGCTCCGAGGAGTAGGGCGCTGGCCCCATATACCAGAGGTGGCTGGTTCAAAACCAGCCCCGGCCAAAAACTGCAAAAAAAAGAAAGAAAGAAAGAAAGAAAGAAAGAAAGGCACAGGCTGGGCTCAGTAGCTCATACCTGTAGTTCCAGCATTTAGGGACGTTGAGGCTGCAGCCTCAACACCAGTTTGGATAACATGGTGAGACTCCCAACACTTGAGCCCAAGAGTTCCAGACTGTAGTGAGCTATGATCACGCCTGGGTGTCAGACTGACACTTAGTCTCTAAGAAAAGCAAGAAGGGGGGAAAAAAGAAAGAGGAAGGAAGGAAGGAAAGTTAAGGCACCGAGAGGTTACGGAACCTTCTCCAAGGTTACACAGCAAAGAAAGAAAAAAGGTGGGCAGGAGGAAGACTAGGAAACAGGCCAGCTGCAGGTAGTTTAACACAGGCGCGTGCCCGCTACCGGGGGAGGAAAGCATTGTCCCCCAATGTCCTGCACCATAACCATTTTCTATGGAGGACACAGATTCTCTACTAGTCACCCCTTCCTAAGTACCCCCTACACACACACACACACACACACACACTCCACTAGATAGGAAGACTTCACAGGGCTTTCTCTGGACTGTCTGGGGTGCCTGGAGGTGGGAGGAATCCTGAAGCCTATAGGCGACCTTGGGGGATTCACTGCAAAGATTCAGCCAACGCTAGCAGCAGCTTCCTCCCCACCCCAAGGGTCCCTCTGCAGGCAGTTTCGTGTGACCCAAGTCTCTGGCTGGTGCGGGAAATGACGTTTGTTCTGGTTTTTGTTGTTGTTAACAGTATAAATGCATTTGTTACCCGTTATTCTTTTCTTATCCCATCTAATTGAAAAAGAAATAATTATAAAGTTGCGCTGATGGTCTCCTATTAACATGTGATTTGCAGGCGTGGCGCCTGTAGCACAGTGGTTACTGCGCCAGCCACATACACCGAGAGTGGCGGGTTCGAATCCAGCCCGGCGGCCAAACAACAACGGCAACAACAAAATAGCGGGGTATTGTGATGGGCACCTGTAGTCCCAGCTACTTGGGAGGCTGAGGCAAGAGAATCGCCCAAGAGTTTGAGGTTGCTGTTTGCTGTGAACTGTGATGCCACCGCATTCTACCGACTGCGACATAGTGGGACTCTCTTTTAAAAAAAAAAAAAAAAAAAGAGATGTGATTTTTATCAATGATAGCAGGAAGTTGGGGGAGAGCGAAGCTATAGTGGTTTGAATTTTTGTGTTTATTATTATTGTTATTATTTATATTTAGAAAGTTATGTGGATATTTTTTTTTTTTTGAGACAGAGCCTCAAGCTGTGCCCCTGGGTAGAGTGCTGTTGCATCACAGCTCACAGCAACCTCTCCTGGGCTCAAGCCCCCTGCCTCAGCCTCCCATGTAGTTGGGAACACAGGCGCCCGCCACAACTCCAGTTGCAGCCGTCATTGTTGTTTGGCGGGCCCGGGCTGGATTCGAACCCGCCACCTTAGGTATGTGTGGCTGGCGCCTTAGCCACTTGAGCCACAGGCGCCGAGCCAGGATACTAACTTTTTTGTTTCTTTTGTATTTGGCCGGGGCTGGGTTTGAACCCGCCACTTCCAGTATATGGGGCCGGCGACCTACTCCTTTGAGCCACAGGCGCCGCCCGATACGAACGTTTGGTTTACCAAATCCTCTACTCCCCTGTCACGGTGGGAGTCAAAGTTTCCTCTACTCCCATGTCACTTGTGACAGTCACAAGTTTCCAAGGGTGGCCTGGCACCGATACCAGCCCGTAGGGAACCGAGGGCCCCTCCGACGCATTGCCTTTTTCAGAGGTAACGAGACGCCAATGCACCTTGGGACTAACACACACGCACCCCAGAGCTTGTCCCGAGGAAGTGGCACTCCCACGGGAGAACAACCTGTGCAGGACACCACCTCTTAATTTTTTCTCTAACCGCAGCTCTCAGACGAGTAAACACTTAGTTACAAAATAAGCCAGCTCTCAGATTCCCCCAAACCCAAAACAGAGTCGGACCATCTCTCCTGCACGGTAAACGTCCCACTCTTCAAAAAACTAACCTAGAAACCCACACATCCCTAAGCTAAACCTACCCGACGCCAAACACCCAAGCTTAAAATGATCCTCCAAGTTCACGTCAGACGGGTAATGTACCAAAAGCGTAACAAGATTTGTGGGAGGCACATCTCACGCATGCGCGTGAAAACCCAATCATCACGCTTATGAACTACAAAAGGATCGTCAAATTAATTTTATCAAGGAGCCTCCGGTGTGTGCCACTAATTTTACAGAAAGGGTGACTAACATCGTCCATATATATTCAGACTTAACATATATAAAGTTAAGTTCCTGTGCACTCAAAAACTTACAATGCTATTCTGTGGTTACTCGTTTGTTTGTCTTAGCCAACGAAAACAGAAACAAAATTAGAAATCGGATTATTCTATATGCAAATATATTCTCCCTGGCTCCACCTTTCCGCCTTTTTTTAAGAACCTGGATCTTTATTAGGTTTACGACTATAAGTCGTGAAATGACGGGGCGTTGCGGCAGTATTGGCGGAAGCTGACGTTGTGCTTTGCGGCAACAATTTCGCGGGATCCCGATCCTACTCAATACCGGCGTTTTGTGCAATGGGCTGCCGGTACCCGTGAATTGTCGCGTTCGCGTGATGGCTCAGGGATGTATTTCTTGAATTTTAAATTTTTTTCTTTTAAGTTTTCAAAAAGGCATTAGTAGTCTCTCCACTTCCCTGTTGCAAGTCTGAGACTTTTATTATAAGAGAGGCCCTTTTCTCTTTCCCAGATCCCTTCCCTTTCACTCATTTTATTCTTATCCCGATGAAACTCGCCCCATTCTCCAAGACGTCTCTCCGTTGATTTGATTTGATTTGATTTTACTTGTGTATGTTCTTTGGGAGAAGTCCAGCCTCCGGTGACTCTTTCCCTCTTTGCCGGCTCTGTCCTTGCCTCCTTCCCTGTCCTCTGAGGAAGACCAGCCCTTCGGTGCTGCGGTCTGAGGAATGGAACTGGACGGCGCTCGGGAAACCTCAGCGCAGGAAGGCTCTTCCTTGCCCGAAGAGCGATCTCCCTCCGCCCTGGGACAGGCCTTCTCCAAGATTTTGCACCGTCTCTCCCGCCAGGATGCACGAGGGGTCAAAGGAAGAGATGCAGCTCTTCAAGATCTTGGTGCTCTAATAGAACATACGGAATGTGATAGATTATTTGAGGGTGAGCCCCGCGGAATGCCGCAGGTACTGGAGCAGGTGGCGAAAACTCTGGAGATGTATGCAGCCCCACCCAAGGAGGAGGAAGGTAGAGGTGATAGCCACTGTCAAGTGGCTGAGAAAGCAGCAGAAGTTGGGTTACTGTTCCTTAAACTGTTGGGAAAAATCGAGACTTCCAAGAATTCTCTGGCCTGCCCTGCATGGAAGACAGGCCTACGTCACTTGGCGGGACCCATCTATATTTTTGCCATCACACATAGCTTGGAGCAACCATGGACCAGCCTAAGATCTCGGGAAGTTGCTAGAGAGGTTCTCACGTTACTGCTTCGAGTTACTGAATGCGGTTCTGTGGCAGAATTCCTGCACGGAAAAAATGAAGATGAGAAAGGGAGGTTTACTATGATAATGGGACTTCTTAAACCCAGTTTGAATAAGTAAGTAAGTACTCCTTACGGTTTACCACCGACCTGAGGCTCAACCTAATCTTGTAGATTTAGAATGGTAGCGCTGGAAAGAACTGAGTTTCTTAGTAAGTAAAATAAGGGTGTTGTAATAGCACATCCGTTAAGGTCCAGAAAGGTTTTGCTTTGCTATAAATGCCATAACGGAATAGTAGCAAACTTGAGATCATAACCGAGGTCTTCATGCTGAAATTTTTATTGCTCTTTCTAGTTCTTACGACAGCTGCCTTGGAAAATTAGAAATTCTGCCCCACTTATCTGAAATTAATTTCCCAAACTACTGGAATCTGCATGGGGATTTGGAGTTAACTTAAATTCATGGTTTGAATTTAGACTTAGGGATCTTGAAACTCTTCAGTCATTATTAGATAGGGATGGTTTCAGATAAGGCAGCAATGTTTGGGATGGAAAGGTAAAAATTATTATTATTATTATTATTTTTTTGCAGTTTTTGGCTGGGGTGGGGTTGGAACCCACCTCCGGTATATAGGGCCGGTGCCCTACTCCTTTGAGCTACAGGTGCCGCCAGATAAAAATTCTTTTTTTTTTTTTTAAGACAGGAGCCTCAAGCTGTCCCCCTGGGTAGAGTGCTGTGGCATCTCAGCTTACAGCAACCTCCAACTCCTGGGCTCAAGCGAGTCTCCCGCCTCAGCCTCCCAAGTAGCTGGGACCACAGGCGCCCTCCACAATGCCCGGTTATTTTTTGGTTGCAGCCATCATTGTTGTTTGGCGCCGGGGCTGCATTCGAACCCGCCACCTTGGGTGTACGTGGCTGGCATCTTAGCCACTTGAGCCACAGGCGCTGAGCCTAAAAATTCTTTAGATTGCTATTAGCTAAAGTACTTTTGGTGAGTTTCCATTTGCTACTTTGTTAGCACTGGAGTGATGTGGAAAATATCCATAGCTGGATAGGAACATGGAGTGAAAACTCTTGGTTTTAAGTCTGATACTTCTTTTCTGTGCTTCTGTTTCTTTAGACAGACTCTAAATCTCACCTTCATTATTTCAAATATAAAGATAACATACCTCTCCCACTGTTACCATTTTGTGAATTAGTTGAACCATTTGTAAACTTCTTTCTACACTGGTGTTCAGGTATCTATTGATTTGTTTTCTTAGTGTAATATTGACACATTTCCTTTACTCCTTTCTCCCTTCTCAACACATCTTCCCTGTAACCACTGCCATCAGCACAGCCGATGATAATACATACCTGTGATAATTGGCTACCTCTCATTGGCTAGGCTTTAGACCAAGAGCCCTGCATGATTACTAAATACATTTAGTGCAACTTATATAAGTCATTCTAATCTAAATCTTCAACATGTATAGAATCCAGAATTATCTTACATGAGATGCAGTCAAAGATGGGAAAATGGCTCCGCGCCTGTGGCTGAATCGGCTAAGGCACCAGCCACGTACACCTAAGGTGGTGGGTTCGAATCCCCAGCCCGGGCCCGCCAAACAACAATGATGGCTGCAACCAAAAAATGGCCGGGCGTTGTGGCGGGCGCCTGTAGTCCCAGCTACTTGGGAGGCGGAGGCAGGAGACTCGCTTGAGCCCAGGAGTTGGAGGTTGCT
>CAUYQV010120968.1:0-52315 GCA_963574575.1 Galagoides demidoff
TTCTTAATGCTTTATAAAGTTAATTTTCAATTTCAATCATTATTAATTCAGCTGTCTTGGAATCATGTTATGTAATAGTCATTCACCACTCTTCAGTGACATTAAAACATGTTGGGGACCAGTCACAAACTACACCATGAGTTCTTTTCCAATAACTGGAGGGACAAAAGGATGAGGGAAAAATAAAGAGTGAAGACACAAGAAGAAAGTTTTAAAGCTAACTGGGGGGCTTTCCACCTCCAAGCGTGAGGGCCCATGATAAGCCCCTAGCTCCAGGCTAGCTCTGTTTTTTACACACATCACTGTTTTAATCATCACTCTAAAGGGGAAGATTAAACCTTTACATCATGGTTCTTGTTGGGCTTGCATTTTCTAACCAAACTATTTCTTTAACTACGTTAAGCAGACTGATTCACCTCTTACTATTATTACTCTAAGTTATTAATGAGCTTAACACAAATGGAGCATGGGACAGGGAACACAGTCTAGGAGCAGGATGTCAAAGCAGACCCCACTTAGACCACACACACAAATCACAGGAGTGGCGATTAAACCCCCGGGAAGCCTTGTGGGCAGAGAAGGTGGAGCTTCTGCCAATACCAAAATGACAGAAGAAAGGAGACATTTTCCTCTTTGTCTACCAGAGACACTTTTTCTCTCTTAACGTGGTTTAGGCACTTGCCCTGTCTCCAGCCCTCCATCATCAACTCCCAAAATACACCCACTCTCCTTGAGAGGTCACCCCAGCCTATGGGGAGCCTTGTTCCTCGTTGCTCAGTGACCCTGAGCCAAGTCATGCTGGGGGAGGGTGAATATCCAGCAAGACAGTCTGCTTGAAAATGCCAGGCTTCAGGCTGTCCCACTTTGCAACAGATTTGGGGTTTCTCTGATCCACTTCTCTCCTGTCTCCCCTTTTGCCCATCATCTGCCATCATTTTCTTAATTCCTAACCTACTTATAATAAACAATTAAAAATTAGTTTTAAGCTTATTAAATCATTATTTGTAGCAATGCAAGCACATCAAGATATGACTCTTAAGTACCCAAATGACTACAGTATGTTTGAAAAGTAAATATTTCAGTTGCAGACACTAGGAAATAGTTCAGAGTATCAGTAAATATGATAGCAGTGACACTTTAGATATTTCTGTTATTCAGGTTTTAAAAAAGCAATCTAAAAAGCAAGGCAATAAAGAGAGAATAGTGACAAGTAATCTGCTTAACTACCCTAGTGCATACTTGGATATATTAGACTTTAACCCTTATAATCTCCATTTCCTCATGTTTTTATATGATGAGCATTGTAACCTTCTGTTAGGTAACATGTCAATACAATTGTACAGAATCATGTTCAAAGTTAAGATCCTCTTCTAATGTTCACATGGACTGAATCAAAATCTATTAACATAGTTCTAAAGGGTAGCGATTTCATTGTCATTTTGCAAGATGAATTTTATAAAATGTATTTTCAATTTTAATAATTGTTAATTTAACTAATCAAGAAATGGTTTGATAAAAGGAACTCTAACTCAAGTATGAAAGATGTAGCAAATAAATACAGCTGTACAAGATATATCCCAGTTCTTACTAATTAAACTCAACTCTGACTCTCACCTTACCAGGTGGCCATGAAACCCAATTTCAGTCAGGTTTGCTGATTCTCCCAGGATCATATCAATATTTAGGAAGTCACATGGTGTGGGATCAAGAAAAAGATTTCTAGTTGTTGAGTCATTGTGGTCCCAGATACATACCCTAATTGAATTTTAAGATTTGAGGTTCTGCCTCGGTGTCTATAGCTCAGCAGCTAGGGCACCAGCCACATACACCAGAGTTGGCAGGTTCAAACCCAGCCCCAGCCTGCCGAACAAGGACAACTACAACCAAAAAAATAGCCGGGTGTTGTGGCAGACGCTTGTAGTCCCAGCTATTCGGGAGGCTGAGGCAAGAGAATGGCTTAAACCCAAGAGTTTGAGGTTGCTGTGAGCTGCCATGGCACTCTACCAAGGGTGACATAGTATGACTCTGTCTCAAAAAAAAAAAAAAAGATTCAGGATTCTTTAGAGTTTCAGGGCTCTCTGTACCATAAAAGAGGCGATATGGGGCTTTTTGCTGATTGTTGACCTAGCATTTCCAATTCCTAGGTACACTGCAGAGGCACTTGCTGTTTCCCTCTGAGGTCTTGCTACTTTTTCTCAGGGACACTGCACACTAGGACACCTTATAGGGGTGAGGGAGTTTAGAGTCATCATGCCCTTCTCACCAGGCCCTGTTTCCTGGCGTGGGATGATGCATCTTCCTCTGGATCAGTGGTTCTCAACCTTCCTAATGCCACAGTGTATTTTCATTGTTACAAAGGGGTCACGACCCACAGATTGAGAACCGCTGCTCTGGATGAAGGCACCATCTGCTCATCACACCAAATGCACTCTGGGCTATCTCTGCACAGAGTGGACACTTGTCAGCTGCTGTGGTCTCCATATATAGACTAGCTGCGGCCAGCCACCTTCTGGCACTGTCACAGAGCACAGAACAAGTTACTGCCACCTGCAGAGCCCTCAGATTTCTTGATTCTTCCTGCAGCATGAAAAGGGAATCTCTTCTCTCAGCACTACTGCTTCCAGAAGGCTCTGTGGTTCTGTCCTCTTCCAGGAATCCCAGAAAAACCTCTTTTGAAGTTTTAGGATCTCATAAAAGAATGGAAAAAGTCATTTGACCCCAGGTAGTTTTGCTTTCTGCTTGGCCAAGATACCCACAGGAAGGGGTTACAGGGGACTGGCTGTCGGCTCTGAACAGGAGACAGGTGGACAAGAACAGTGCAGCACACACACTGGGAGCTCCAAATACCCCAGTGCCCAAGAACTAACGGGAGCCCTCAGGCATGAAGTTTAGGGTCTGTTCTAACTTCTACCTGTAGGGAGGAAGAGCCATTCTTTTGGCCAGATAGTCATATGGAGGCGAGGAATGCTGTCCAGGATGGGGAATGAGGGAACAGTTGTACACAAAGGATAAAAGAAAGGAATGAGGATAGAAGAAGGAGAGAGTCCCCAGCTTGGAAGAGAGAGAAGAAGAGGGAAGGGAAACCTGAGGAGGGAGACGGGCACCTGAGGTGACAGTCATGTGTTGGGGAGAGCTGCAGTGGGCGAGAGTGTCTAGGAAACCCTGTGTGTACTGTGTGTCTGACCCTCCCACCACTTTCTCCTCAAGAGGCTTTAAGTAAAGACCCATGTGGCTTTTTTAGGCTTTTGTCGGCGGTGAGATTTGTACTTTTTAAGCTGTGTCACTGTGCTGAGATTGTCCTCCTGGTGGCCTGCTGTAGTTGGAGCATATGGTCTGTGTGGTCACCAAGGGGTGTGCCATGATTTGCAGACTGTGTGCCAAGGAGGGAAGGATAGCTTTAAGGACTTTGACTTACAAGTAAGTCAAAGATAAACTTACACATTCTTGTGAGAATGGCTACACTTTTTTCAAAAAGTGGAAAACCACCACTATTGCTCAGGATACAGAGGAATGGAAATGCTCATTCGCTGACAATGGGCTGTAAGTTGGTGTTGGTATAACCACTTTGGAAAACTGTTTGACAGTAACTGCTAAGACAAAAGATGCATGTACCCTGTGGCTGGCAGTTAACCCTTAGGGGGATGCTCAGCTGGTGTCCATACAGATGGCACTGAAAGATGGAAGCTATTCATGGTATCTTCAAACTGCCCACCAGGAGCAGAATTCAAAAATAAATCACAGTATATTCAAGAATGGAATTCTCTATCGTGATGATCATGAGGCATCTACAACTATCCCTGGCAATAGAGCTGGTGCCCACAGACAGAATGTTGTGTGAAAGGAATCGGATACAAAAGAGATCCATAAAATAGGCTCTATCACCCTCTGCACGCAGAGCACAAATGCAGCCGAAACATAGTTAGAGATTGGCACAAATACAGCCGAAACATAGTAATGGGGTCAGAAGTTGGCACGGTGGTTAGTTAGTGGTAGATAGGAAGTACAGAGGAGGTTTCTGGAATGTTGACAAATGTTTAGTTTCCTTATCAGGCTGATGGTTACAGAGTTGCGTTCAGTCTATGGAAATATAGCAAGCTCTATAGTTATTATGTGTGTACTTACTGGCATGTATATCACACTTCTATAAAAAAGCAAAAACTAAAAAATTGAGTTCATTCTGAGATAATATACCTCAGTTGCCACATTTTATCTCCTAGCTGTTTTTTTTTTTTAATAAGGCCACAATTCTCTCACAAAAATACTGAGTAGGATTGGAATTAAGCACTAAATCATCATGTTCCCATCAAAGCCTGATACAAAGAACTGAAAAATATCATTGGTTGAAGGAAGAACTTGGGCAATGGAATTATCTGTCGTTAAATATTTCAACACCAGATATTACTTAACATTTTTGTTTCTCCCACAGCAATGCAAAGATTAAAAGCAAAAATACACTAAGATCATGTTATAAATGGCAAGTCTAGCCTGGCATATGGTAGCACTCAATAAGTAGAGCTATTTTTAATTCTAAGGCCTGTAACTGTGTGGTCCAAACAGTATGGTGCATGCTTCAGACAGCACGTCTGGGAAAGTCTGATTGCTGTTGCACACCTGTATCAGAGGGCCTGGCCCAAATGCAATTCCCCTGTGTCTTTGGAATCCAGGAGTGGTTTGCTGAAATGAGTTTGATATTAAGGAGTTCAGATGGCAGCTAATGTTGGCTGACATTTATCAGTATTTTCTTTGTGTCAGGTACTGTATCAAGCAGAGCCAATTGTAGGGGCAGGGGAAATTGGTACAAATTACCAGGATCTAGTGGTCTGGAAGGAGACCTGGGGCGTGTTGTGATATTGTACATTAATGCAAACCCTAGATAAAGTTGATTTTTTTTTTTTAAGTTGGATGACCCTGTAGAAGGGATCTTTATACTCCTTCTGTTTGTTTCCCAACCTTTGAAATAGGCAGCATTATATTTTAAAGAGGAGAAAACAAAATTACAGGAAGGTTAAATAATTTGCTCAGTGTTATATAGGTCATTAGGGACCTTGTCAGAATTTGAATGCGGGCACTATGACGTTAGCAGTTAAACTATACTCTCTGAATAAGGGTTTCTTGTTTATGTCAGCAAAGTCCAAACAGAACAGAGAAGGACGGGCAGGCCACAGTGCAAAAGCAGAAGGCCCAGGGTCCAGATTTTAGATACTAATCCAGATAGCAAATGATGTATGGATCAATGGGTCTTGGAAATCTCTGGTAAATGTTTTGCCAGAAGTTTTAAAATATAATTCAAGTTAATTTAAAACTCTAAAATAAATTTTCTTACAAGCCAAAAAAGTTTTGTATCGTGGTCAACTTGATAAATATTAATATTTTATGATTACTTTATGTTATTCTGCCTTATTTGAAGAACTTTAGATCAGTATTCTGAGATAATACACTTTAGTTGCCATAAAGTATTCTTTCCTCCATCAACCAGCATTTAAAATACATTTCTTTCATATTAGTGGAATTTTATGTGCCTGCTAAGTGCCATGTGGAAATAATCAAGTCCCATTATGAACCCCAAACCAATTCAACACCAATTTGAAAGCAGTTTATCCACTTAGTATCAGCAGTGAGGCACTTTTTAACTTATAGTTTTAACATTTAAAATCTTTTTATTTTAATTTTGAGCCTACTTCTTTGCTGTAAGTTAATTATTCTTGCAGGTTCTTGACCATGCTGTATGCTGCTGGGACCCAGCGCTGTCTGTACCAGGTGACCAGCTGTGTGCGGCCTTGGAAGATGTCTGGGAGGGAGGCTGAGTGTCTCCTGATGGAGGACTGACTAGCTTTTTCTGTCTCCTCCTAAGACTGCCATGGACTTTTTCAGATCACTCAGGCTCAGGAGTTATTTCATTTACCTAGAGAGCTCCTGCAAATTCTCTGCTCACCTTACTCTCTTACAGAGCCTCGGGCCAGGAGTATCTGTTTCCTCGGCCACCTGTGTTGAGGCTGGCCTTATGGCAAGCTCCAGCTCACTTTCTGCCCCTGACCCTGAGCTCAGGTGAAAGGGAGGCAGAATCCGGGAAGGAGACACTGATAAAGGGAAGTCAGAAAGCGCTCTAAGGCATCAGGGACTGAGTAATGGCTCTGAACAGATCCAAAATAACCTGAGAAGTTGGGGATTACTCAAAGAATAGACAGCAAAGATCAAAATGTGGGGCACCTAAGACCAGACAGACCCAGATTTTCTGTTGAAAAAAGGGCTCAGTGATTTCATATCTTGTTGTTGGAGCAACTAACTTGCTCAGCTCACAGCAGGGGAAGGCGTGATTGCACTTGGCTATGGCCTATGGCTCTGCAAGGTCAGGTGCCCTGTTCCCTTTGTTAAGTTTGAACAGCCCTGTCATCATTTATGAAGCTTTTCACCAGCATTGTCACTGTGAGTCTCTTTTCATTGTCTCTGGTCCCCACCCCGGAGCCAGTTCCTGTTTGCTGACAATGTTCTCTGTGACTTCACCTCTCTGGACACCTGCCCTAAGCTCTGTCTGCCCCAGCCAGCTGGCCTTCCATGTTATCTGAACACCATTCTCCCCAGAATCCAGGCCTACCTCGCTTTGTCCTGGTATTTTATAAACTAGGTCTCCTTTTGAAATCCAAAAATGTCACAAAAGGACAATAGAGAAAGAAACTTTCCAAATACTTAGAATTAGCACAGGTGGATTTTTTTTTTAAGAATAACATTTTTGAGGTAAAGAAAGAGTAGCTTATTTTCCCCCATGATAAAGGCAATTCATGATCTTGGTGTTGAGGAGTGGCGGGGAAGGTGACACTACGCTAAACAGCACACATCCCCCCATCCAGGTGGCCCTGAAGGCAGCCTGGTAAACAAGACAGGCTCTGCTGTGTGGGTTGTAGATTCTAATGAGGCAAATAGGCAATAAGCAATTAAATCAATGAGAGGACGTACATAGCGAGAAGTCATTTGAAAAAGTAACAGCACTAAGAAACAAAGAGCGACAGTGCCACGTCTATAAGGAAAGAGGGGTTGGGGCCGCCTGAGAAGGCAGATTTAGAAAGGAGCCTGAATGACGAGAAGGGGGAAGTGATGCAAAGACCAGGAGGAAGATCCTTCTAGGCAGAGGGGAAAGGAGGCACCGAGATCCAGAGGCAGGAATGACTTGATCTATTTGAAGAACAGACAGAAGGGCAGCCTGTGTGCTGGAGGTCGGCGACATGAGCTGGGGACAAGGGTTAGAGAAGGAGAGAGGAAAGGAGGCACCAGCAGGGTCGCTGGAGCCTGTAGGCAGTCAGCAATCAGTTCCACTTTTAAGTCTCAGGGCAATGGAAGCCTCCGGAGGGTTCAAGCAGGGAGTGACATGATGCAATTCAGGCTATAAAAGACCACTTGGCTGCAGTGTGGATAACGGGTTATATGAGGTGAAGAGTGGAACAATTAGAGGTTACTTCTGTAACTCGGGCAGGAGATGACGGTAGCTTCCATGTTAGTGGCAGAGGCAGAAGAAAAGGGAAGGAAGAGAATTTGTATTTTCAGATACAGAATTTGAAAATACAGTATTTTCAAAAGAGAATTTGTATTTTTTTTTTTTTACGAACCATTGGGATTTTTAAATTATCATAATTGTATTAGCTAGGCTCTTCGACTTGATAGAAGTGGTAATGAGTACAGTTATCTCATAATTGATTTGTAGATAATGCTTTTGTTTCCTCATCAAACTGAATATTTGCCCCAATGTTATCTTCAATGATTATGTCAACGTTTTGCCTATACTTGATGTTCTGTAAATATTCATGGAAGAAAGGAGCCTGAAATAAAAAAAAAAAGAGAGAGAAGGAATGTAGGCTATGTTTGGGTGGGAGAGCTAATGGGAGCTGTGATGGATGAGAGGATGAGGGAAAGATACAGGTAGAGCAAAAATCAAGGTTGAGCAACTAGGTGAGTAACAATAATATTTGCTGAGATAAAAAAAGGCTTCATTTACTTCTTACACTGGCCCTTTGAGGTGGGTTCTATCATCCCCCCTCACCTTATTATCCTTATATCTACCCTACCCTGTATCTGTATATCTAATCTGTGTCTAACCTGTCTTATTCCTATAAACAGAGGGTGCCAAAAATGTACACACATTTTAAGAAAGGAAAACACTGTATTAAAATTGCAATGCTGGAATCAGATGTGACTTCTACAATTATAAAAGTTGCTGAGGGCTGGGCATGATGGCTCACATGGTAATCCTAACACTCTGGGAGGCCTAGATGGGTTAGGATCACTTGGGCTCAGGAGTTTGAGACCAGCCTGAGCAAGAACAAGGTCCCATCTCTTAAAAAATATAGCTGGGCCTTGAGGTGGATGCTTATAATCCCAGCTCCTTGGGAAGCGGAGGCAGGAGTTGAGTAGCTGACTGGCTCACCTGTTCCTTAACTTCTAGTTTGGCATGACAGTGTGGACTTTGCCTTATTGTCTTATTCTGACTCTGTTTTCAAGTAACAGAGATATAATCCAAAAAGTTGAAGAGATGACTATAACACCAGTAATAGTTATCTTGGACAGGGTTGCCTGGAAAGAGATTGAAGCAAGCAGGAATTTTAAAACCTGAGTTTTAGTTGGGACGGGAATACCTGGGGGAGCCAGAGTGGGGAAAAAGGGAAACCGTGCAAAGACTGGTGAGAAAAATCAACGGGATGTGAAACATTACTGCCTCGGCTCCTGCCTCACGGGAGCCGTGATGAGACAGGAGGTCCCCCAGGGTCTTCTCCAGGCAGCTCTTAGGGAGAAACACCACCCTGGAGCACTGCAGGGACGCAGGGGTCAGGGGGCTGACCTGCCTGGCTTATCCCTTTCCTGTTGGTCCTGTTCCTTCACTGGGGGGAGTCTAACTTCCTCCTTCTTTCTGCATCTCACACTTTTGGCCCAGCGACCTGGGTGTCCCGGGGGAGGGCCTTGCACTCCCAGCAAGGTGGGCTGTCTGGGCGCTAAGGGCTAGACAGAATCTGAAGGAGGGTGTAGGATTTGTGCTGAGCACTAGGCTTGGATTCCCTATGAAGGATTTATCACTGGCCTCAATTTACAAATAAGAACCTTGAAGTAAGTGGTAGATTGAGATTTCCATGTAAGTGGCTGGACCCTAGAGCTCACACTTTAATCAATATATGTTCTTTTTGAAAGTCCTGGAGGAATGCCGAGGGGCTTATTAAAATAACGTAATTCCAGGGAAATGAGCACTGGGCTCTCCTGAGAACAGGATTGGGAATGCGCCACGTCGGGAGCTGGGCTGACTGAGAGCCTGCGGGTCTTGCGCCTTCAGGAATACCTGCTTCTTTCTACGATTCTTAGCCTGGTCTTTGTGAGTCAGCCTCCTCTGCTTGTCCGCACCTTTGTCTAGGGCAGAGTTACAGCCTTCCCTCCCCGTCTGCGCCTTCTCTGACTTTGATTCTGCGCACAGCATCCTCCCGGACTCCGCCCCAGTGGTGCGGGGCTTACTGTGTCTGGGTGCTGGTTTTCTCAGGGAAGCATTGGCCCAACATAGTAGTTAGGGTGTGTTGGTTGCATATATAAGAAAGTGACTCTGCTAGATTCTATTAAAAGCGAATTCATTAAAAACCATGCGTAGGGTATAAGAAACCTATGGAACTTATGGAAGCCTGGAATCTCCAGAAAGCCCCAACGGGCATCCCAAATGTGTACTAGCCCTGGAATGTTCTTTTTCTTTTCCGTCTCAACGTAACACGGCCTGATGTTCAAGCCATGGAAGAGAGAGTCTGAACGGGCAAGCGTAAGGGACGTACTGGCTCTTAGATGTGCCAGGGGATCACAGGGAAATTAGCTGAAGGGGTCTCCAGCCGTGTCTGGATTCACTTTCCCACCAGGATTGCACATCACAGGGGAGAAAATTACCTAGGTGGATAGAAACGTGCCACGGGGAAGTGGAGGATCCATGCTGGTAGACAAAATATGACAAACGTTTCCCATGCCCAGTTCCTCTTTTTGCTTAGCCCAGCGCACGACTCACCATTTGTTGACTCGTCTGTAAATGGGCTCTTCTGCGAAGTTGCAGCCAGTCTTAATGCATTTCGGAGTAAAATAGAAATGACTTTCCAATTACCTGCTATTTTGAATTATTTATGCCACTACTTCCTTCTGTTTGCACTTTTCACATCTGATCGTAGAAAATGACTATATCATAACCATTTATCAGGCAAAACGTTGGCATCCCATTTCCTTATTTACAAATATTTCTTCAGCATTGGTCTTTTATTTTACTACAATGGCAGGTGCTATGGAGATGGAGAAGCGCCTGATTGTTGCTTTTCAGATGCTTAGAATAGGATATAGAAAAAAATGTCACAAAACAGCGTGAATGAAAGAATCTAAAACAGCGCATAATTAAAAAATTGTATCAGCGTGTATAGGGGCAATATCATGGCTGGGAGTGCAGCACCTGTTAACGTATGAGGAGCTAGGTGAAAGGTGTGATTTAAATCTTAAGAGGATATATTTGATCTGAGACAGAGATGAATTTGTAGGGTGCAGCTAGTTGGTCTATGTCCAGATTA
Source organism: Galagoides demidoff (assembly GCA_963574575.1). Lineage (NCBI taxonomy): Eukaryota > Metazoa > Chordata > Mammalia > Primates > Galagidae > Galagoides > Galagoides demidoff. The sequence continues at coordinate 10,557 of CAUYQV010120968.1, forward strand.
TACTAATCTAACTCGTAATTTTTGGCTATTCATGTGTTCCTAAAGATAGGACAGAGATTGATTTAGAGTTTCTGTCCCTTCATCTGTGTGTCATATGAAGATTTTGTCCCGAGTCCACTCCCCTGGGCCACAGTCCTGTGAGGGGGACTTGCATGACTGTGTGATTCTGCCATTTGTAAATGGCACAGGCCTGGCCCACCTGTCTCCTGCTATCTTTCCACTGCTAATGTCCTGAAATGCCTCTGGCAGCATAAATAACTTTATTTCTAAGCTGTAAAGTAGAGCAGGTTATTAATATTGTATGAATTGCATTCTATTCATTTTTTTACCTCTAATGGGACGGTATTTCACTATATACTGGAAACTATATCCTTAAAACTGCTGAGTAGCTTGTTTTGAATGAACTGAATTAGAAGCCCCATAGCTTCTGGAGATTTTGATTGCATGCTTGTTTTATAAGTTCAGGTTTCCTTCTGATATCCTTGTTCTCTTTGGGAATTCAATTGATTAGAGCAGCTTAACTCTCAGTCCTAAGTACAAGAAATTAGATTTTACTGTGAAGAATAAAGAGGACGGCGATGGATGACATGACACTGCCACCATTCTCAAGGGGCTGTGGACTGCTTTGTTGTGGGAGGTAATTGACATGGAAAGCGTTTAGAAACTAAAGTTTATCCGGTCAGGTCCAAGTCAATGATATTTTATTTTACCTAAGGTATTTGAATAAGACAGTAGTTGGCATGTTCTAATACCTTGTGATGAATCCAAAATTTATGCAAGATAGTAACCTCCTCTCAAAAGCAGAAGTTAGAACAGATAAAACTTAAATTCCTACCAGATCTGTAAGGAACAGAGGAAGAAAGTGTTCTGTAGCTATCATGGAGTGAGCTTTGTTTAATAGGGTTTATTTCTCCTGGCCCATAACCATGTTATATTTTCTCCTTTTTGATGTTTAAAGATTGAGAGTCCATCCTACCTTTTTATTACAAGTTGATTTAAAAACAAAACCTTTACCAGCCTGAGTCAGAGTGAGACCTTGTCTCTAAAAATAGCCAGGCCTTGTGTCAGGCGGGTCCCAGCTACTTGGGAGGCTGAGGTAAGAGAATCGCTTGAGCTGGAGAATTTGAGATTGCTGTGAGCTACGATGGCATGGCACTTTACCAGTGGTGTAAAGTGAGATTTTATCTCTAAAAAGATAAAAATAAAAACAAAACTTTGCACTCAAGACACTGGGTACAAGTCTTGGGTTTTCCACCATCTCATAGGATTTTCAGCCTCTCTGTTCCCAATGACAAGTAACATTTGACAAATCATTGATTTACATAGATTTTTTTCCGGACATTTCCCAGGAGGGGTGCAATTCCTGGTTCAATAGTAGGGAACAAACTGATACCCTTCTCTCCTGCTCAAGAATGAATCCTGGAATGTAAGTGAGCATGTTACAGGAATAATCATAAATTTGACCTAATTTCTGGGGAAAAAAGTAATAATTCCTCAAATGTCCCCATTTTATTATTCATAACAAACTATTATAACTGTGACGTACTTTTACATGATGGTGACCCACCAAATATCTTAACACTTGGCTAGGACCTCTTGTGCTTACAGTCTGGCTAACCATGAATAAATCACTTTATTCCTCTCTGCTTCAAACTCTATTTGTAAACTCCTTCCAGTTCTAAAATGGTGCAAGTTCTGTCTTATAAGAGTAACCAAGCCAAATGAGGCTACTCTATGCATATTTATAAGATGCTAATGTAAGAAATCGCCTACTTATTATGTCTTAAAGGTCTTCCAACACCAAATTTTGAATTTGACAATGGCATGGGATTATGGTAATTATTCTTGCTGGCATGTCAGCCGAAGAGTGATGCCTATTCTCCTGAAATTATTCTCACTTTCTTTAAAGTCCATGTTGGATCTGTCGCCTCTAATGCATATGAATGCAATAATATTATGATGTAAATATTAGTGTGATATAAATGCAAAATGCATATATACATGTTTGCAATCCATTCCAGCCATCACGGCACTTCTCTAAATTCTAGAAGAGCCTGGAATGTGGTCTAATTTGTTCACTGTTCTAACCACAGAACCTGGTCCAGAGGAGATACCTGGTAATATCTGTTGAGTCCACTAACAATTGCTTAGTAATCACTTAACATATAGAGGTGCCATTTTTCAGTTATTGCTCACATTTTTTTTTATGTACATACTAAAGAAACCCAACTTTAATGAACCTCGACAAAAAGGAAAAGATGCTGTTCGTGTGGTCAACCCTGGAATAAAAGGTGTGCAGCTGTCCACAGGAGCAACACTCAGGGTGAGAATCACCAGGCCTTCTGTCTCCATTCCTCGTCCCTCATAGATTCCTGAGTCCTCCACAAAGTCACTCATGGCCAAAGGCAGCATCTTGGTTGACATTTCAATTTTATAATCAGAGAGGGACCACCTCCTTCTCTTAGTTTCAATTTGATTATTTTTGGGAAGGAGGATTAGTGTTTTGGGTTCCCCCACCCCACTTTTGGCAGTGACAGAAATTAGGGGCCAAGGCAAAGTTCAGTATAAGGCCATTTATCAATGATTTGTTAGTTCATGTTTCAATATGGGTTAAAGAGGGGTTAAAAAGGATACTTCTTAAATATTTTATTCTACCTTAAATTAATTTGCTAATCTTTTGATGTAAAGCCAAGACCTTTCATTTGGGGGGCCTGATGCTGTGGTTTAAAGCTCTAGCTTATTCTTCTTGAAAGAAACAGATCCTGCCTTTTTGCAATGGAGTGAAGACTTAAAGATGTTGGCAACCAATCGGAGAGCAGAATCCTTGTAGATGTATGAAAATTTCCCCTTAGTTCTGTATAGTGGTTTTTCCTGTAATTAATTTGTCGGAGTTTTTGATGGTTGTTTTGTTCTTTTCCTTTATCTAGTTTCCCAAAGCTTCCAAGAAATGTTTTACAAAAAGAAAACTTTCATTTCTGCTGCACTCATGTTCTGTTTCTTTAATATTTAATGAAATTGTATGTTTGCAATAACTAGTATAAGTAGCAAGGATGTAAGAATAAATGCAGTGGATTCTTTCTCAGTGTACAACTGAAAAGGGGCAAGGGAAGTACGGAGACATTCTGGGATGCTGCCTCACCACCGTGCAGAGCGTGTCCTGGGCAGGGGCTGGGCTTTTCAGGAAGGGAATGAGGAACATCTGGTGATTTGGGTTTGAGAAAGGTAACCTCTCCACCACCTGTGTGTCTTCCCGGTGTATGCAAGGGACAGATACCCACACATAAAAACACACAGTGAAGAATGTGATTATTCTAACTGGCATGTCAACCAAAGAGTTATGCCTACTCCCCTAAAATTATTCTCAGTTTCTTTAAAGTAATAATGATAGGTACTATGAGAGGTAACATGGAGCTGCTTCTTTAAGAATGGCCAAGGACACAAAGGAAATGGTAAGTGTCAAAGCAGGGGTGTGTAAAAGAATGTTACAGGGTTGGACCCACTTCCAGTTGAGGGTCCTGGGTTATTAAAACTGGGGAAATGCCAAAACAATTTTTTTAAATGTGGCTTATTTTAAATGTTTATATTTAATAATTTTAAATCATTAAGACACATAGAAAATGCTATTTACTGGAAATCACAGAATTTATTTTAAAAAGGCATCTAGACAGTATGGGCCATCAATAAGACATGTTTAAGATTGTATGAAGAACGGCTGAGTGGTGAATATCCTGTCACTGTATTTAGGTGACTCCATGTCTATCATTGGGGAGATAATGTCAAAGGCCAAACTTCAATGTAGTTGTATGTTAAACCATAGCAAAATGGCTTCACTCCAGGCACACCTAGAACATGGTATATTAAGGAGACTGCGCAATGGAAGTGGTTGGTGATGGAGAGTATTCAGGGCATTTGTAAAGTTCCAAGAACTAAGCAATAATGGGAGATGCAGAAATCATGAAGGACCTTGCAGGTGTGCTCAGAAATTTGGAATAAAGGTAATAGAGATCCCAATAGTTCTCCTCTGAAAAAAGTGATAAGCGGTGACTAGCCAGTACTTGCATTTTCCCATTCTTTAATATCGCTTTCTTATAAGACTGCTATCCTCTCCTAAAAATATTGAGTGGACTCAGAATTAAATACCAAATCATTGTGTACCCATCAAACTGGATGACACATACACTGGGAAGTAACCTTCATTGAGTAACTTGGGGTGGGAATGACCTGGCTTAACGCTGGAGCTTTGGCTTATGTTGAATGTGAAAAATGTTCAAGAAAATACTTAGCACAGGAGGTTTGCACAAATTCTGATCTAGATAAAGCATCCTAGTATCCCACAGGTTCTGCTGTTCTTCCACAAGCTTCCACCATCATCACTCACTCTGACATAATCTACAAGGGATTTGGCTGGCGAGGTCTCTGCCTCCCCTGGTGCCGTATCTTTCCCCTAGCAGGGTATGGCTTGTGGTGATAGATGTTATAAACATGCACAGACAGCGTGAACATAAAAAGGTTGTGGTGTCTCCAGGAAAAAAAAAATAGCAGGGAGAGTGATGCTAGCTGTCAAAGAATGTGATGATCAAGCCTATTTTCTCACAGTTGTTAATAACTCCATACTTTATAAAGGATAAAAAGAGTATACGTTTGGAAACATTACCAGGGAGAATAACCTTTAATTGAAGGAAGTACATCTGACAGTAAGTCATGGATGGATTTTCAAAAGGAACGAATACGGCTATAATGAGCTCCCATAAACTGGAAAAAAATCGTGAGACAGTTGACAGTTTTTCAAGCATTAAAACTTTCCTTTTAGCCTTGAGTCATAGAGTTTGAATCTTTCAGGCTTGACCAGGCACTGACAGGGCTAACATGTTGACTCTCAGCACGACTGACTGAATGGATTAAGGAAGATTTAAAAATATACCTGACATTTCTAGGGGCCATGCAAATACAAAATTGTTTGAAATTTGGATTTTTTTTAAACTTATTTATCTCAACGATTTTAATTTTCCACATGGAATTAAACAATCTTATTTACATGATGAAATTAGAGGATTTTACAATTCAATTATCGATCAGTAATACGACAAAATAAAATAGCCAATGTGAAATGGTAGTTACAGCAGGGGTAACAGAAGCATGAAGGTCAAACTGAGATTTTTGCATTAATGATTAGAGTCAGGCACTGGCAGGGGCCCTGAAGTGATCGTTTGCTTGGCTTTGATTAAGAGATGCAGTTCGTGTGACCTACCCCATTATGACATGTCTGTTTGGGGCTTAGCATTTCTGTCTCTGCCCAGTTCTAAAAGGGAGAATGCATCTATTCTGGTCATTAGACTCACGAATGAATCCAACATGGCATGAATAAAAATGCATATCTTGGTGGAGAAATTGGGCCTCCATTTCTACCTTTTCTGAGTTATTGTTTTGATTGGGAAAACTAAAGTTTAATGGACGTTACATGTTGCCGCTGCCAGTCACTCACACTAGCTACACATATATTCATCTATTTTTAGGTGAAGGTGGTAGTTCACCAAGGGCAGTATTTTTTTTTTTACCATGACCCAAAATAATACATTTATTTTATGTCAACTCAAAATATATAAATATACATTTATATCAACATATATTTATTTATAAACGTTCTACATTTCAATATATATTATACAAATGTCACCTGGGCAGTATTTATGTAAATATATATGCAATATTCATATACATTGAATAAATATGTATGAACAAACTTTATTCTTACCCTAGATGCCCTTTGTGACCCATTGGATGTATAGCGCACTCCCAAATCAGAATCTAGCAACCCAGTCTCATACAATTCCACAAAAGAAATATATTGCCAGCCGGCAAGAGTAATTCATCTTCTGGAACCATGGTTTAGTGGTAGGGCCCCAGGATGACCCCATATGCGTGAATTTCAAGTCTTTGGGGTATCTGGTTGACCCTAGGTGGGGATGTAGGGTTATAGGGTGGATATCCTAAAAAGGGGAAATAGAAAATAAGACCCAGGGGGGTTTCCTGTCCAGAACTATAGGGCCAGACCAGTCCCAGGCATGGTGAGGAAGCCAATGCATGTGGGTTGGGGGGCGAGGAGGTGCTGAGTGTACTTACCTCTGATCCAGTCTAGTCTGTTCTTTCACAATTTTAAAAATGTCTTGTGACCTTTCAGACTGACAATCTCCAATCTTTGTGTGCCTTTCTGTTCTTCCCTTCCCTGTCCTGGGCAGAGATTTTGAACAGTCAATTTTGAATGAAGTGTCTATGCCTGTGCTAGTCGGCTTTAGAGAAGAGGGCAGGGAATATGATTCCATGGTCCAGAGGTGACCATTGCCCATCACATGCCTCCTACATCACAGGGATGAATTCCAGGGGGGCATCCTGTGAGCCAGGCAGCCAGGCTAACTGGCATTTGCTAGAGATACAAATACCCTTAGGAATTTGGACCTCAGTTCTCAGCTTCTCAAAGTTTCTTATTCAACGGGCACTGAGAAGTAAGAAGCACTATCTAATTTCTGGAGGAGAATTCGAGAAATGAAAGAATGAGTGACCTGCTCAGAGCCCCTGGGGACTTTGTGGAAGGGAAAGGCTAGCTCCACGTCTTCTGACTCCTATGTGGGGGTACCTCATTGCTTATTCAATGCAGTGGATCAGCACCTGATTGGCACTAAAACTGTTTCAAAACCAGAACAAAAAAACTCTACGTAATTCCAGCTAGAATGTTGTCCTCCAAAACGTTGTGTCACCACTATCTATCTTATGTAGTGTTGTAAGGGCTCGTTTGATCATTTGGTCTGGTACTTCTGTAAGTCCAGTGGTCTATAATTTCCTGTGACACTCCTGTCCCTTTTTTATTAGATAGGAGAAAACATTTCCCTTCTTTCATCTTCAGAGGCTTTTTTGTGTCCTTTATAATTCTTCAAAATGATTGAATAGTGGCTGTGTAGTGACAGCAGTAAAGCAATTTGTGATCCTTCAAAAAGATGCAGTGTGAGTGGAAATTATGATCCATGTTAAGAGAGTAACACACACAACACTTAATATATTCTACCCTGATCCTCATGTCCATAACTGGCTTTTCCAGAATTATGTCTATGAAAGTAGATCTTTAACATGTAGAACACACATTGGCCAACTGTTAAAAACATTTGTATACTTCTTATTTTTTCTTACTTTAGAGCCATTGAGGTTACGGCCAGGCACATGTGGGGCAGCATTAACTGCTATGAGGTGCGGACACCGGGAGCCCTCAACGCCCAGGGGAAGACCCTTTCTGGTTCTCTGTGAGGGACCCAGTTTAAAGTTTCTTTGGTAAACAGCTAAAACCCAAGACAAGAGCCCTCACTGGGTCTGAATCATTATGATTCGTTTCCACTTACACTTGTTGACTACCCCATGAAATCTCTGCAATGAGGAGTCATGCTTTAAAAGTGTCTGGGGGGTGGCGCCTGTGGCTCAGAGGAGTAGCTCACCAGCCCCATATACCAGAGGTGGCCAGTTCAAAACCAGCCCTGGTCAAAAACTGCAAAAAAAAAAAAAAAAAAATAGTGTTTGTGTGTGTCTGTTTCCGAGGACAGATGTTTTCACTCAGGATGTAGGTGACTGCTCCATTTAGAAAATGGAAGTTCCAATAGAGACCAAAATATAAGGACCTCAGCTAGTGGCCAGGAAGGAGCTTAGCTGGAGAGAACAACTGTGTTTTTTCGCTGTCATGGAGAAATCTCTGGTTTCTGCTTCAAGAATCTGAGCACAGTTTTATTTTAACTCCCCTGTGATGTTTATTCCTAATCCCTTGCTCTCCATAGAAAGGGTTTCACAGGAGTCACTAGTTTCCAAAACTTAATTAGATTTAATCCTCCCCTTGCTGACTGCAAAGACAGCACCTTATACAACCACTGCCCTCCCCCTGCCCAACAAAACCTCTCCTACCTTTCCAAGAGTGAACTCGAGCCGCTTCCTGAAATTACTACTCACTGCTCCGAATTGATAAATTGAGGGTATTGAGGACACACAGAATTTTCTACCAAAGTTGGGGCCAAACCATCTCAAAAAACAAGTGTGGAGGGGAGAGAGTTCTCCACCCGTCCTTAAGTTTTCCACTGCTCATGGATCTACTTACTCTCCCTTCAGAGGAACCTGGTCTCCCCTGAAGGCTTCACCTATTTCAACAGTAGACTGGGGGGGATGTTCTGTTACTCTGCTGGTTCCCTCCCTAGAAGCTTTCTTTTTCACACTCATAAATTGAGCATAGAAACAAGATAAACCTACACAGGGAGGACTTAGCAGTGCTTGGCAGAAGTTGGTAGAAACAGCACAGTATTGCTCATGAGGGGTTGGCTTTTTACTGACAAATATTAGATAGCTCCCCAGAGTGAGGCACGAATGTCTCCCTCAGGAAGCCATTACTTCCAGGATGAGCTATCAACAAACCATTCCCTGTCTTTGGTCTAATTAAATGATACACATTTTGGGGGGGGTATAAAATGGAGATGCTGACACACCAGCATTTACGCTGCTGACACAAGTGTTCTGGGTGTAGTTGATGTAAGTGGTGCTGACATAAACCTCCTTGAGAACAGCTGCTGGAGGAGCTTTCCACTCTCTTCCCGGGGATTAACCTTAAGCATTGTCTGGGATGAAAGCTGAAGCATCCTCTGCTGACTGAATTCTCTAATATGAGAGATTAACCTATTGATTTCTCAATTCCTTCTTTCTTTCTTTCTTTTCTTTTTTTTTTTTTTTTTTGTAGCTTTTGGCCAGGGCTGGGCCTGAACCCGCCACCTCCGGCATATGGGGCTGGCACCCCACCCCTTTGAGCCACAGGTGCCGCCCGCAATTCCTTATTTCTTTCATGTTAATAACTATTCAAATTAGAGGATGATTTATTTTAAAGTTCAGTAAAAGATGAAGAATGTAGTTCTGATTATTTTTTGTCTCTGCTTAGTCCTCAGAGCTCCAAAGATAAGTAAAGTTCATTTAGTTTGTGATTAAAAAATGGAGGTACGACTATTATTGCATAAAACAAGTTACATAACACAGCTTTCATGTCAACAGAACTTGCAAACTATCTAGTTAAATGACAATTAGCTGCTATTGCTGATAATTTTGTAGATGAATGTGATGGAAGCTATAGGTCTTCTTCAGGGAGAACTTCACACACACTCAATACACGCATATTTGAAGGGTACAGGAGATCCTAAGTCACCTGTGAACCAGGTCAAGAACCTTCTTCATTGATTCCATCACGTGATGAGAGATGGCATTAGCTGCCTACATTTGGGGGTGCATTACCCCCAACAGTCTGTTAGAAGATCCAATCTTCATGCATAGTATCTTTCTTTATTTTTTCTAATCAAGGATTTTGTGAGTTTGCAGGATGTACTGGCTCTTGTGAGTGTATCAGTTTAAGTCTTCCAAGAAGCTAAGGCCAAGATGAGATTAGACAGGCAAGAGATGTGTGGGGAGCAAACTCTCCCATGAAGACAAAAGAGGAGGGAGCAAGGGGTGACAGTGGCAGCTAAGCCACCCAGATGATCCTGGAAACATTATGATTCCTGCATAGGTCAAGGTGGCCTGTCTCTCTTAATCCCACCTGCCTCGTCTTGGCCTAGAGAAGCCCACAGAAAGCATGGCCAAGGCACGAGTCCTCTGCTATGGTGGACTGGAAGGGGCAGGGGCTGTCACTTAACCAGGCTCCCCATGCAAGGTCTCTAGAAAAGAGGTCCAAGGAGTGGTTTCCGTGGTCACCGCAGGGTGGTAGAAGGTCCTTGCAGATGTACAAGTGTGAGCTTCTCTTTTCTCTCTGCCCCCCTTTTACATTTTGATAGCTGCTACTCTCTGTCATTATGAATCTACCAGGCAGAGTGTCACACAGGGACAGGTGATCTGACACCTTAAACTTATGACATAGTGTCTTGTCTTTTTCAGTACAATCCTGTAGCCACTGTAATTGTTCAATGAGGGGACACAGTAGAGTAAACAATACCCATTGAGGTTGAATCAATCAACTTTATACCACAACCTCCAGCTTTTGTCCTGGAGCAACAAGCAACGTCATCATCAGAACGGCTACCTGTTTAAGTGCAGAGCCCATCACACTCACCAACTCCCACAGAAGCTGTGCCGACATCCAGGGCCCTCCCAGCTTATGATCTCAGGGGTTGAGGCCTAAGATTGGTGTCCATTCCTTATCTCCCTCCCCTTCCAACCAAGCCTGTGAAGACTCTGGGCCCTTCTCTCATGTCCACTCCCTGAGGTGAAGAATGAACAGAGACACAGCTGGTGCTTTTGACTAAACAGTAGAGTGGAAGATGGACTACTGTCCCCAGGGGTGTTTCTCCAGGGAAGCGAGATATGTTAGAGGGACACAGGTGGGTAAAGAGAGAGGTCTTCTTAGAGGGTAATGGTGCGGGAACAGGATGGGGCCCCAAAGAGAGCTCCTGTGTGGTAAGAAAGTGAGATGCTCCCCGGACTAGGGAGATTTTGGATAATTCATTCACTCATGCAACAAATAACTGTGTAGCAGTTAGTATGTGCCAGATACTGCTGGGGTGCATGGAACCTATCAGCAAACGAAACTGAGATTCCTGCCCACTTTCAGCTGGAGATGCTAACAGGTACATAAGTAGTGAGCACAACACGTAAGCAAATTATTTCTAAATAAATACATTACAGATTTAGCTTTTCTTAAAATAGGTTTTCAGTGGGAGTTACCTCACGTGCCATTACTAGCAGCAGAAGGCTCTTCTCAGTTTACATAGCTCTTTTAAGTTTCCTGTTTCTTTGCCTGGGAAGGAAACACTTCCTTGGTAGAAATTCATCAAGTACGATTTTCAGGAAGTCATTGGCAGGGTAAGATGACTCTGAATGTATTATTTAATCCATATTTTTGGTCTTTTAAACTAGATTTTAATAAACTTCCTAAACCAGTTCAGAAAATATATTTAAAACAGATGATCTAAAAGCAAATGAAAACACACAGGTCTTCAATTAGGAATTCAGTAGAATAAGCCCAGTGAGCTGGGCCCGGCACTGGATAAAGAGAGCCAGGAGCCTCACTGATTAGGATCTAAAATCCACAGACTCCTCCATTATGAATAGGGGTGAGACAATAAAAAAGTATTCAGCTGTGAGGAAGACAGACATTTAAATTCTCCCTTTGCTACATTAAACAATACAGCCTGCAATCTAGAGAGACAGGAGGAGAAAGGCAAATAGGAAATAATGACTTCAAGGATGTCGGCTCACAGTTAAACCCTAACCCCTGTCTGTAGCAGCTGAGCATATATAATTCCATCTGGATTTAATAGGAGTCTCTCTCTGAATCTCTTGTGGATGGAAGGAATTCTTTTATGTCTTCTGGGTTTATGTCATTTTAGGAAACAAAAATAAAACCCAAAATCCCTTGATTCATATTGAGAATTAAACGGTATACTCTAAGAGAGAGCGTAAGTGAATGATCAAACTACTTCTCCAACTGCAGGCCTATACATAGATTCAATGATCAACTTCTTAACTTAAAAAAGCAATTTTTTTTTTTTGCTATGGGCAGTTGAAATGTTAATGAAACTTAAATTAGATGACAATGTAGGTTGCAACCAGAAGTCCTTAAAGGCATGTGTAGCAATGCCCTTCAGCTCTGTTCTGACAAAGGTGTCTGAGAGCAGGCCAGGCTCACTGTCCTCACCCCATCTCCCCACTGGCTCCATCTCCATCCCACTGCCACCGTTCTGGCGGTGCGCCCTCTCTGCTGCCATCAGCCCTGGGCTGGCCCAGACTCAACATTCTGCACCTTCTGCCTCCTGTCTCGGCTCCTGGGACACTGTGCTTTCTTGGAGGCTTCCTCAGGTGTCTATTCAGCTTCATTCACTTCCTTATCTTCTTTTCCTAATTTTTGAAATAGAAGAAGAACCTCAAATCCAGTTTTTGCTCCTCTTCTCTTCACTATTGTCCATTTCGTGGTTTCCATTGTCACTCATTAACCCCTAAACTTTTCCTAAAGCTTCAGGTGTGAATATGCAAATATCTGCTAAACCAGTACAAATGGATGTCCTCCCAGCCCTCTGCATATCAAGCTCAAACAGAAATTAACTTTTCTTTTCCTTTTCCAACTCTTCCTATGTTTACAATATCCTTTAATTTCTTTCAGTCTTTTTGGCCAGAAAAGTTGGTCAGAATCACCTTCATGTCCTTCTTATCTCTCCTTCCTTATGTCGAATCAAATCTGATATATTCTATTTTAATACTTTTGTATTTCCACTCCCAGTTCCACCTGACATATTTAGGCTCGTAGAAGACTTTCTGTCTGGATAATTACAATACCCTTTTGACTGGAATTCCTTTCTCCCTCCCTTTCTTTAATAAATATTGATCTATTTCATGTTACATACCAATATTGTTCTGGGGGTTTAGGGTACAAAAGGAATTAGACCAGTCACCTTCAAGGGGCTCACAGGGCATTGGGAAGGAAGGATATGACTAATATCAACTTCTGTGTACTATAAGGAGCACTGAACATCTGAACACAGTCCTTGGTGGCCCAAAGAGAGGGGTGGTAAATTTTGCTTGCAAGAGGAAGAGAGAGTTTAACAAGGACATAAACACAGAAGGTGGCTTTGAGGTTAGGATTTTGGGATGGGTAGGATTTCGCCACATGGAGAATCATGGAGAAGGACGCTCCAGTTCCAGGGGACATTATGTCACTGAGGCAGTAAGGACTGTGAGGCACTCAGTGGGTGGACACCAGGCTGGAAGGTGGATCGGACCAGATTGTGAAATGCCGTCAATAAGGCGTGTGGGTTTTGTTCTATACTTTGGAACTGTCAGTTTCACTTCCTATCAAATAAAACATGAAGTTCTAAGTTCCATCAACTGAATAGTGTTTGAATCTAATTTATTTTATCTCATTCCATTGACCTTGTCTTATTCCTGGCTCTCTTGGAGGTCCTTAGTCAAATTTCTCTTTACAAGAATGTGAACATCTCTGTATCCTGTCCTCGCTTTTTAAGTAATTATTTTTTTAAAACTTTCTCATTAAAAAAACTGGGATTGATGATGTATCATGATGTTATAGGATGTGTGTGCAAATTTCCTAGAAGATAATGTATAGAGGGTTCTATAATTTTTCATTTAATTTTCACTAAATTCCTGTGATAAACCTTCCTGTCCAGAAGTTTTAGTTGCTTGATATTTTAGTTTGGCTACTAGAGAATGGATATATTTTTCCATGTGAATGTAGCATCAAACAATATTGTGAATGACAAATCATTTCTGCCACTCATTACTGCCCCAAGGGATATAATGAAAGTGGTAAGAACACCTCTCACTGAGCGTGGATGTGGGTGATAAGCAAAGCTCTGCACCTTTCCCTGTTTGCGAGTTGCCACATCTTAGTAAGTCCTAGGCTGATTAAACTTTTGAAGTCCCCTATGTAATAAAAAGATACAAAAGTGAGGTTACTAATATCCAACCATTGCCTTAAGTAGAAAATAAATGGAATTGTAGGATAGTCTCTTGTCTGGTTTCAGCATTCCCCTTGGTGTTTGAAAATGCTGTCTCATTATTTATTACAGAGGATCACAGCAGGCTTATCTTAGAAAAGGGAATATCCCCTATTTTTTTTTGAAAGATTTTAAAACAGGCTGTCCCTATCTGTCACCCGGATTATTGTTCTGACAGACTAACTGATTAGCTCTCTGCTTCCTGTCTTTCTTCTCTGGTTTATTTTACATTCTGCTCTCTGATTTTGCTGTCCAAAATATATATCCTGCCACCTCTATGTTTAAACAATTCAGGGTACTTCCTGTTGTTTATGGGATAGAGCCCCGAACTGCCTGGTGTGACCCATCCACCCCTGTAGCCTCATTCCCCATCTTGACCCAACACCAACACATACAATGTCTAGGAATAATCCCCTACATGTGTGGAAGCTGTATAATTGGTGCCTTTATCGTAGATTCTTGACATGGTGTTTGTGGAACCCACAGATTGATTTCTGAAGGTCCTTGAAATGAGTGCTCATTTGGGGTAAGGTATATATTATATTACAGCATTTCCTTTGAGGCAGTGTCTCTGTCACCCAGGTTAGAGTAGAGGGGCATGATGATAGCTCACTTTCAGCCCAGACTCCTGGGTTCAAACACATCCTGCCTCAGCCCCCTGAGTAGCTGGGACTATAGGCCTGTGCCACCACTCCTGGCTATTTTTTTTTTAATAGGGGTCTCATTATGTTGCCCAAGCTGCTCTCAAACTCCTACCCTCAAGTGATCTTCCTGCCTTGGCTTCCCAAAGTGCTCAGACTACAGGTAGAAGCCATGGCATCTGGCCAGTCACAGCATTTTCTATGGGGATGAACTCCATATTTTTGTTACAATTTTCAAGTGGGTCTCTAAACTCTAAAATATTAAGAACCACCACATATTTGTTGAGAGCAAAGTCATAGATAACCACATTTAACAGAGCACAACACAAAATAAGAATGGAAGACAGTGTTGTAGAGTCTGAGGGTCAAGTATTAAACCTGGTTTGTGCAATGTCAGAACTGAGACCCAGGGAATCGTAGTGAGTAGCCCAAGATTGTCCATGCCCTGAACACAATTTATATCTGATTGTGCAATGCCTTCTCTATTGCTTGCTTTTTCTTATATTTATTTCAATTTTTTTATTGTTGGGGATTCACTGAGGGTACAAAGAACCAGGTTACACTGATTGCATTTGATAGATGAAGACCTTCTTATAATTGTGTTCCACTCCCAAAAGGTGTACCACACCCCATGACCCTCCACCTTTCCCTCCTTCCCTTTCTCTGCCCATCCCCCATGCTCCACCGAGTACTAGGTCATAAATTGTCCTCATTTTTCAATTAGAATAAAGTGAAAGCCACCTGAAAGCAGCAATTATGCCTTAAAATGATGATGATGAGAACAATGAGGATGTTACAGATTATTTTGGAGGAAACAGTGAATAAGTGATATGTCTAAGGCTATAGGACAATTGTCAGAGAGTTTCAAACCAAAATATTAGAAATAGACCTTGTTAAACAGTGCTACTTCTTAAACACAGAGAGCCCTCGGTTTACCTCTTAAAAATCTTGGATAATGAAAATTTACTAATTTAAATCAAATACATTCAACAGGCCAGGCAAATTTCCAATTAACTGTGAGGTTTTTTTTTAAAATAAAATACTCTTGAAATGATGGATCCACTAATTTGCAGATCTGAGAACATTTCTCTTTTTCATAGGGCACCCAATTGATTTAAAAATTGATGAAAGAAGGAAGCTGAAATTTACCTGAAATATCTTTTATAAGCCTATGGAAAGCAGAGGAACTTATTTTACATTTTTGTTTAACCTTTAGCAGGTGGTTCAAATCTGTGTATTTTACTGAGTTACAACGGGTTTTAGAAACGGTTTTATTCTGTTGGAGAACTAAAGTGCCCTCTACTGTTTTCTTGCTGTCATTACAGTCAGCTACTTGTTAAAACGCTAGATTTAATAGAAAAGTTGTCCTTATAGAAATAAAAGGAATAAATTCATTTCTGACCGAGATAAATTAAACTATAGATTATATTTATAAGAAAGAAAATTATCATTGACTAAGTATTTTTGAAGCATTTGAATGTTTTATAAGTTGGTCAGTAAATAAAATCTCAAACATTTGTTTTATCTTTTCACTTATATTTTATCTTAAAATGCAAATTTTATCTTAAAATGAAAATTCCACAGTATGAAAAAAAGTTTCAGAATTTGGCATTGGCCTCAGTGCATTTTATAGAGCCTAAATATTTAAATTAGGTTGATAAGTACCTTTTTAAAAGATGTGTAAGACAGATGTTTCAATGTATTCAGAAACACAAAATAATTGAGAAAAGCCAAGTATAATTCTCTGAATATAATTAATTAAATTTTACTGCTGAAAATATGTCCTCTTGTTAAGATGTCATGCGATTAACATTGTGAACAATCTAAAAATAGAATCATCTCAGGAGCTTACCTATTTGCTTGTTTCAAACTTCAATTTTGACTAACAGTCATGCATATTAATTTCCACTTGCTAGAAGATGTCTGGTTAGCTCTGATTCGTTTCAACCACCCTTACTAATGGCATCATTTAAAAAATAAATAAATATCATCTCCTAGTCTTAAAATCTCTGTTATCTACATGCTCAGAGGCCCAGGATCTATAGAAAACATTCTTTTACAAATTCAGAGATGTAATTATTTAGAAACGTTTCTCTCTTCCTCAGTCTCTCCTTCACAGGACTTTTCTATCACTGCCAAGGGTTTGAGAATTTTCTAGCTGTGGGTAGCTATTCAGTTCTTACACAAAGACACAAATCTTGGCTGCTGGCCTTTTGGCATCTGCTAATATTTTCATAGACCTCGATTGAACTTTCAGCCTGTTCATGTAACTTCAGAGGCTGACAATGGAAACAGCTCCTATTTGTTTTTCTCTCCCTTCACTTTTAACCCTTTTCCGTAAGGCCCTGGGAAATACAGTACTACGCAGTGCAGGGACAGACAGGGAGAAGGTGAAAACCTACGTTCCCTCCATAATGCTTTCAGTCTCTGTTTGCTTTTCATCCAGAGAAAAGCAAATTAAAGAAACAAACATTTAAAATGGCAATAATCTAGTTCATATAACTAAGATTGATGTCAGGTGGGCCTTGATCTTATAACGTGGTCATGTGAGCAGCTTCTGTTGTGCCAAAATAAATCTGTAGAAGCAGCCATAAAAGTTCATTCAAAAAGGGGAAAACAGGGCAGCACCTGTGGCTCAAAAGGGTAGGGCACTGGTCCCATATGCTGGAGGTGGCAGGTTCAAACCCAGCCCTGGACAAAAACTTAAAAAAAAAAAAAAAGGAAACAGCTTAGCAGTGTGAAGCAGAAGCGAGAAGTGCCTGACAGAGAAGAGGGAACCCACACTTAAGAAAACTACAGAACACGTGGCATTTGCCATAACACAGGGGTGCTTCGTGGGGCCTATCAATGAGACTTTTTTGCCTTTTTTGGAGCAGTAGGAAGAATGACTCTCAGTTGCTTTCCCTGACCCTACTAACTCTTCTCCAAGGGCAGAAGCATGGTCTGTGGTGACTGCTCAGATGCAGCTGCCCTAAATTCAGCCCATCTGGATCAGAGCTGAGACTGCATCAGGGTCCGTGTGAAGGCCTCTGGCGTGGTGTGGCCACTATTCCGGCTGGTCAGTCTCCCTTAGGTAGGTTGCTTAGTGAGGATGTGTGGTACCCACTGATCTAACTGTAATCTTCACTCAAACCCTATTGGTAGTAAAAATGTTATGTGGACAAGCGGAAGATGTCACAGGGCCAACTTATTGTAGGGCCCTTTGTGTCTGATGTATGTTCCCCGTGCACAGGGGACAGGTGTATTGTCAGCCAGAGCTTGTAGGGCTAAGAAGCTTCGGCACATCCACGTTACAAACCGTGGCCAAAGAGCTGTTAACCATGCTATGCTGAACGCTTTCTGCACTGTGTGCTGTTTAATTTGGGGCTGGCTCTCTTTCTGACATTTATTTTGTTTTCTAGCAAACTTTTCAGACCTATAGTGTCTAACTAAACATATACAGGTGGAAATGTGAAACCACTTGCAAATAAGATGGATATTAACATTCAAGTTTTTCATGGCCTTTCTAGAAGTGTTTGCAGGGACATAGAATACAATTAAAGGATGATTTGGGATTGGCGGAAGGTCTTTACTGTCCTAACAATCCTTATAAACTTTGTGGGAGCCCAGGAAAATGCACTGACAATTACATCAATAACAGGCAGAAGAAACAGTGGCTGGCTTCCTGGGATTTGAGGAGAAGGGAAAGGTTGAGTGTTGGGTCCCACAGGCAGCCCATTTCCTTAGGGAAAAGCCACTCTGTCTGAATCCTAGAGTTGGCCATTTCTCCCAGATGCCTTGGTTCCTTTTCGTGAGGACTAAGTAGCTCACTGCTGCTCTGTTCTTTGCTTCTTCAGGAAAGAGAGGTGGGAAATCTCTACAACACACATGCACACATGCACACACATGCATACCCATGCAGATCAATACATACACTATATATGCATAATACATGTGCACAGAAACATTAGATACATATTTTAGAAAGCCTGAGTTCACACCAATACCTCCAGGTTCAATCCGTTCCCAGAGGGTTATTTCTTGCCTTCCGTGATCCCTTATTTCTACGACCCCTCCTCCACAGTGAGAACTTTCGATAGCATCAACACATGTACTCATTTTTTCAGCCCTGTAGGTTCAGAATGGCTTTGCCCATAACCATCACAATAAAAAGTTGACCAAAAAAGAGCTCTGGGTGTGTCTGCAGTCTTTCCTCTCCCTCTGCTCCAAGCATGAGGGCATTACTGTAAATCCTGTTTAAAGTACTTGACATTAGGTGTCCCTGTCTTCCTCCCTTCCTTCCCTTTAATATGGCGGTGGTGTTTATTTAACTCAACCAGGATACCGTCATGGTAATGCTTCTAGTTTAAATTAGGGTTAGCAAAACTAAGGTCGATGTCACCTGCTTCAAATCCATGATTCAAAAAATCGTATCTGATGACCCCAGTGGCCCAGGAAGGTCCATAAGCTCTTGACACAGTCTTTGGTTTCTGTCATAAATTAGCATATTAAAATTTATTTTCCCCATGCGATGTCATTAAAACAGAGCCATTTTCTCCATTGAGTCTGGAAAAAGTTTTGCAATCTCAAGGATAACCACAGGGAATGGTTGATTAATAGAATTTTATACTCCATTGACGTAGTCCAAAGCTTTAAAAAAAATGCAGCTCAAATAATGTACCATACAAACTTAGATTCTCCATTTTATGTGGCTATGACTAGCCAATGGACCATTTAATGAAGGCTTCACTTTTCAATCAGAAGAGACTGCCCTCAATGTTATAGAACTTATATTTTAGAAACTTTTGTGATTATTCTTCATGCTGAAATTCTTAAAGCGTTTCACTAGCTATTCAAATCTCTTATAAATTATCATTTGATTTATTTGATCATTTTTCTGTTAAACTCTCTGTCTTTGTGATGTAAAAATGCCTCTCATATTTTGACTAATATTCTTCTTTGTGGGGTCAGGTTGCAGTTATTTCTCCAAATTATTTGTTTTCATAATTTGTTTGGCATATTTTAATGTAAGATTTTAGTCATCTTTATGCATATTGGCCATTTTTCTTGTGGATTTGAAACAATCGCTATAATCCTTAGGTTTTTCTCCATCTTCAGGTCATATAAATATTTACCTATTTGGTCTTTTAAAAATGTCTAACTCTTTAATACAGCTAGAGTTTATTTTGCAATATAGTTTAAGGTAAAGATCTAATATTTTCCCCCTGGTAGTTAACCAGCTCTTCTTACTACTATTTATCAAATAATTTATCCTTTATCTGTTGACTCATAATTCTTTCTTTCTCATATATATAATTTTATATGTAGACTTTTTTCTCTATTTCATTGATTTGTTTGCCTATTCCTGAGAAAATGCTATTTCATTTGAATTACTATAACTTTACAAAGAAAATCCTCAAGTCTTCTTCAGTATACTTCTTTCTGAAATTTTCTTGACTATTTTCACCTATTTCCTCTCACCTATTTGTTTTTAAAAAATAGAATGACTTTAGAGTAATTTAATCCATTATTTCTCCAGAACCTACTCACCACACTTATTCATTTATTTCATTTCATGTTTGGAGCAGGTGTTTGTAGTTGTAGCGAAGTTGGGAGCTGTTTCCTTTTGGTGTCACTAGTGCTTGTGTATTTGTGAGTCATGTGTCCTTTGGCTTGGCTGGTTTCTCCTCTGGTTTCACAAGGCCAAAGTAGAGGTGGAATCAGGCTGAATTGCTCTGTGGCAGCTCTGAGGGTGCATCAGCTCCCGTGATCACACAGTTTCTTGGTGGAAGTCAGTTGTCTGTGTTGGTGAAGGTGGAGGTCCTCATTTCCTCACTGGCCCTATCTGGGGTTTGTTCTCAGCTTCTAGAATCTGCTCCTTTTTCTTGACTGCCAGCCTCCTCCCTCCATCTTTTTTTTTTTTTTTTCTTCAGTGTAACAAAGAGAAATTTTATTTGGGAAAAAAGGAAAAGTTTAGAGCACTTCCAAAGAGAATTAGAAAGGAGGCCCTCTCATGAAGGAGAAGAGGTGAGAGAGACCCTTCCCTCTACCTTCAAAGGCAGCAGTGGCAGGGGGAGCCATTTCGACACCTCTCTGACCTCTCTCTACCTCATTTCTCCTCCCTTCTCCACTTTCCACATCTCTCTGACTCTGCGTGTTTACTTTGGATATGAAATTTAGGATCAACTTATCTAGTTCATAAAAGCCAAACCCACTCGGATTTGTACTGGGATCAGATTATATTTGTAAATTAACTAGGGAGAACTGACATCTTGACGATGTTGTGATGTCTCTCCATTTTTGGCAATCCTACTCCTGCATCTACCAGAAATATTTTATGGTTTTCTTCCCATAGGTTCTAAACATTTCTCAGGACATTTGCTTCTAAGTATTTTACCCATTTTGTTACCATTTGTTACCATGGTTTTTTGCATTCACTATATCTTCTGTCTTTTACTTGTGTGTATGAGTACTATTTATTTTTACATGGTAATTTTATATCCTGCTATCTTACTGAATTTTTAAAATTGTTTGCTTCATTTTATCATTGATTTTCTGGAATTTTTTTTTCCTTTTTTTTTTTTTTTTGCAGTTTTTGGCCAGGGGCCAGATTTGAATCTGCCACATCCAATATATGGGGCCAGTGTCCTCCTTTGAGCCACAGGCACCATCCTGATTTTCTGAGATTTTCCACGTATAGTATGATGTCATCTGCAAATACAGATAGTTTTCTTATTTTATTACTCCTTTTCTTCTGGTTGTTTGCTTGTGTCTAACTGCATTGATTCACTATTATCTTCACACAATGCCAGATCCCAGTGCTGACAGTGGGCGGATATCCAGGCACAGTGCCTGGCCTCAGTGGAATGCCTCTAGTATTTCCCAAGTAAGGAAATGGGCTATTTATTACTACTTTCCTAAAAGTTCTTACTAAGCATTGATGTTACATTTTGCCATTCAGCATCTGTAAAGAAAATCATTTTCCTTGATAAGCTTATTCAAATGGTCAATAATATTAATTTATTTCCTAAAAGCAGCCCATTTCCAGTGTAAACTTTATTTGGTGATGGTGCTTTGATTTCTTAATGTATTGTCAGAGTTTGCTCTCCCATATTTATTAAAGGTTTTTTTTTTTAATATCAATCTCCATAAGGGATATTGGTTTGAAGGTTTTAAAATCATCTTTATCAGGTTAAGATATCAATGTTATACTTGCTTCATCAAAAGAAGTTGAAAGGTTTTTGATTCTTATAGTCTGAGAAGATTTATGTAGCTTCAGGATAGCCTGCTCTTTAAACGTTTGATAGAATTCTCTTGTGTGTAATCATCCAGGCCTGGTGCTATTATGCAGGGTAACGAGATATTACCCCTTATAAAATGACTTCTTTTCCTTTGGGTAGATAAGCAGTGGTAAGATTGCTGGTTAAAATGGTAAGTTTACTTTTATTTCTTTGAGAAATCTCCATACTGTTTTCCATAGAGGCTGTGCTAATTTGCAGTCCCACTAATGGTGTATAAACAGTCCTTTCTCTCTACATTCATGCCAGCATCTATTATTTTTTGAATTTTTATTGGTAATAACAGCCATTCTGACCAGGAGTAAGGTGGTATCCCATTATGGTTTTTATTTGCATTTCCCTGGTGATTAATGATGTTGAAGGCTTTTTCATATATTTGTTGGCCATTTGACTGTCTTCTTTCAAGGAATTTCTGTTCATGTCTTTTGTCCACTTTGGGGTTTTTTTCTTGCTAATTTGCTTGAGTGCTTTGGAGATTCTGAATATTACCCTCGATGGGATGTGTAATTTGTGGATATGTTCTCTCATTCTGCACTTTGCCTTTTTATTTTGTTGATTATTTCCTTTGCTATGGAGAAGCTTTTTAATTTATTTAAGTCCTGTTTATTTTTGTTATTGCTGTATGTGCCTTTGAGGTCCTAGCTATGAATTGTTTGCCTAGTTTGATATCTAGAAGAGTTTTCCCTACTTTTCCTTCTAGAATTTTTATGTTTTCATGCCTGACATTTACGTCTTCCCCATCTTGAATTAATTTTTGTATACGATGAGAGATAGGGATCCTGTTTGAGTCTTCTGCATATGGCTATCCAGTTTTTCCAGCACATTTATTGAATAGGGTTTCTTTTCACTAGTGTATCTTATTGTCTGCTTTCTGAAGATCAGCTGGTTGTAGGTAAATGGTTTTATTTCCAAGTTCTTTATTCTGTTTCCTCAGTATATGTCTCTACTTTTATAACAGCATCATTCTGTTTTGGGTACTATGGCTGTGTAGTGTGATTTCAAGTCAGGTAATGTGATGTCTTTAGATTTTTCTTTTTCCTTAAGATAGCCTTGGCTATTTGGATTTGTTTATATGTTCGTTTGTATTTGGTTTCAAATATGGTTGGAAATAATTTTTCTAGCTCTGTAAAATACGATGTTGGTATTTTGATGGTGATTGCACTGAATCTGTTTGTCACTTTGGGCAGTGTGGACATTTTAATATGTCAATTCTACTAATCCATGAGCATGCAATGTTTCTCCATTTTTGTGTGTGTGTTACCTATGATTTCTTTCATCAGTGTTTGTTTGGTAGTTCTCTTGGTAAAGATCTTTCACCTCTTTGGCTAAGTATATTGTGAAATATTTTGCTTTCTTTGTAGCTACTATAAATGGTATTGAGTCCTTGATTTGACTTTCAGCTTCATTGTCATTGATATACAGAAATGCTACTGATTTGTGCGCATTGACTTTGAAACCTGCAATTTTGCTGGATTTATTTAACAATTCTAGAGTATTTTGGTGGAATCTTAATGGTTTTCCAGATGAAAGATCGTATCAGCAAGTAGGAATGGTATCACCTCCCTTTTTCTAATTCAGATGCCCTTTATTTTTATCTCGTGCCTAATTTCTCTAGAGGGAATGCTTTCAATTTTTTCCCCACTCAGTATGATACTGGTTGTGGGTTTGCCACATCTGGCTTTTATAATATTGTTATATGTTCCTTCTATGCCTAGTTTGTTAAGGGTTTTATCATGAAAGGGTGATAGATTTCATCTAATGCATTTTCTATGTCTATTGGGATAATTATATGGTCTTTGATTTTGCTTTTGTTCATGTGGTGAATCACATTTATTAATTTGCATATCCTTGCATCCCTGGGATGAAACCTAGCTGACTGTGGTGACTTATCACTTTGACATGCTGTTAAATTTAGTTTGCTAGTATTTTGTTGAGGATTTTTGCACCTATGTTCATCAGGGATATTGGTCTATAGTTTCCATGTTGTTGTTGTTGTGTCCTTTTCTGGTCTTGGCATCAAGGTGATACTTCATAGAATGAGTTAGGGAGGACTCCTTCTTTCTTGATGTCATGGGATAATTTCTGTAGGATAGAGTTCTTTGTAGCTCTGGTCCAGAGCTTTTTGTTGTTGGGATATTTTTTATGATTGCTTCAATCTCACTGCTTATTTTTGGTCTGTTCAATATTTATACTTCTTCCTGATTCAGTCTTGAGAGGTTATGCCTTTCCACTTACCCCATTTCTAATGTGTGTGTGTAGATGCTTCTGTGGTATTCATGGATGATGTTTTGTATTTCTGTGGTATCAGCTGTCATGTCTCCTTCATTTCTGATTGAGAGGCTTTCTCTTCTACTTCTGGTTATTCTGTAGAATAATAATAATCTTAAAGGTCAAGGAACACCCCTCCTTCTTTTACTAGACTGAAGATTTTACAGCAATCGCTTTCTTTTCTCTAGTTTCACCTCTTAATATAAATTTCTAAACAATATTGTTTCATTTCCTCTATTTTACCTTTATGAAAATGAAATAAATAGTCTTGCTTTATTTCTTAAATGAAATTTTTGACATAATTGAGGATTCACATGAAGTTGTCTTCCTTCATGGTAGCATCTTCCAAACTGGTAGGACAATGATATTTACATTGGTAGAACCAATCTTATTCAGTGAGTCATTTTCTCCTTTTCTTTCTTTCCGTCCCAGCTCACATCCAAGGGAAATGACATTCCCTCTTTCTCTCTCATCCCCCCCTTGAAGCTTCTCAGAGGCTGTCCCTTCAGGTCCTGCACACTGTCGGACCCTTCCCCTTAGGTAGGGTTATGAACTACCCAATGCCAATCTGTGCTTGACATTTTTCTATGTATTCTTTCACATCTTCCTATTGGAGGTAATGTCAGTGATTAATATAAGTCCTCTGCTCCCCTATGCTCTTCTTCAGGGAAGCATTTCACCTTCCCTCCCTGAAACCCCTCTCTATACCCACAGGTTTGCTGTGATGGTGTGCAGGTATTGGAAGATTTGATGGAACTTCTTTTTTCCTTATAAGCTACTTGAAGTTTGATGCGTTTTCTCTCTCAAACAATGCTTAAGTAATGGCTCCTATATACTTTTATTCTTCTTGTGGGTCTTATAGTTGTTTGGAGAATGTGAGGGGCAGATTGGAGTCACGTTACTGTTGTTCTTCAGCTTCATCTAGTCTTCCCAACAGCCTTATAAGTTATCATCACCTCTCAGTCCATTAAACGGAAGGGGACTGAGGACCAGAGAAGCTAAGTGATCCTCAAGAAGTTGGTAAGTGGTATACATGGGCTTTGCTGGTACACATTCAATAAATTCTCAGGAATGAAGGGGCTGCAACATTTCCATTGCTTAGATCACACATATGCCCAGAGTGGCTACTGAAATTCTCACTTGAGTATCTCCATTGATATGACACTCATTGCTTCCAAATAAGCCTTTTCATATTTGGATTCCCAAAGTGTGGCTAAACAGGTCTATCTTGTATTGAATTCTGCTTCTGTATGTCTTTGAATCTGGTTCAACTTACACATTTTGGGACTTGAGCAAACAAAGTATAAATCTAAGTCCCTATCCTCACTTCAGTTCCTCATTAGTGGAAGTGAGCGAGGCACCCTAGTCTTTAATTTTTTTTTTTTTGAGTTCCTTCATCAATTGGCCACATCATCTTAGACAGGCATTACTTTATTTATACCTCTGTTGTACAGTAATGAACACAGAACTACTTGGGACATCTGACTAACGTAAAATAGAGTAGGAACGTGCTTGTTTCGGCAGCACATATACTAAAATTGGAACAATACAGAGAAGATTAGCATGGTCCCTGTGCAAGGATGACACGCAAATTCATGAAGCATTCCATATTTAAAAAAAAATAGAGAAGGTTCCTGTTGTCCTACTCTGGACATTATATCCTGTGTTGTATGTGTATGGACCATCATGTCACTCTGTAGGCCACATAGGTAGTGGTGAGGAAGTTGTAAGTCATCTTCCTCATGTGATGGTGACAAGTAACATGTCCCCCATGAAGTCCTTGTGTAGTTAGCTGTCTGACTCCACAGGCTGGGCTTCCACATTTATAGCAATTCAACTTTATTGCATCCAACCCTTTCAGCCTACTGAGATCTGACTTGGACCCTGGTTCATCTTCTGTAGCGCTCTAGTTTCTTGTTTCCTTTAACAAATTAATCATAACTGCAACCATGCTTTTATCCTAATATAAAAATGTTGTGTAGAACAAGATTGAAAGCATAGTCCTGTTGCTTGCCATTCAAAATTTCCCTCTAAATTAGTGATTCTTAAAGCAGTACTATTTAAGAATTGTGACAAGTTATTATTAGGATATAACCCATTATATTATCCATTTAATGTTTATTAATGTACACTTACCCGAAAATATAGACAAATATTTGAGGATCTTGTAAAACTTAGGATTTCTGGTTTTAATTTCAGATAAATGGGTCAAATCATCTTCTCTTTCAATAGGTAAGTCTTCATTCTATCTTTTTTACTTCCTGCCCTAGTCCATTTCTCAAAGAATAAAATCCACACATGGATTTTTAAATAGGTTCCACTGTGTCAGTTATTTTGAGAATCACCCATGTACATAATGTCACATGCTTTCTGTTCACTCTTTCTCAGCACACACTGGCACTTTAATTTTACTGTTTTGTTTTCTCTCATCCTTAGATGGGATGGCAATCCATTTGCCAGTTGGCTGCCTGTGTGTTCCTAATAAGAGACTATGACCTAATCAGAGCTGTATTCACCAAATATGGGGAACTTATGGTAATGTGTAAAGAGATTATTTGAAAGTAAAATAGCAATTACTGTATTAATACTTTATAGGAATTTATCTCCTATAACATTCTCCTACATAATACACAACCATATAAGTTCAATATAGTGAATGACCAAGTTGTTCTAACTGGAAGTTCAAGATTTTTTCTTTTAAAGTAAAGTTTGTTGTATTTGGATTTCCATTGAGTCCCCAGAACAGGAACCGCAAAGAATCTGAAGGCTTGCTAAGATTAAGTAGGTCTTAGATCAGACACAGGGTCTATTGGAAGAACCACACTGGGCATGGTAGTGTAAATTTCATCTAAGCTTTATTTGCTACTGCCTTTTACCAACATAAAGGACTAATGCTATTCAAGTCATTGAGAAAGTCTTCATCCTCTAAGATCTAAAAATGTTTAACAGTGTGTATTCTAATCATCATGGTTTAATGTTATTAATAAGCTCAGATTAAGCAAATCCATATGTTTGATATCTGTAAGATTTTTAATGCTCTAATTTCTAATTGATACATGGGAAGTAACTTTACACAGTCATCTATTAAAGACCCACTTTTAAAAAATGTTCCTGAAATGACAAAATTATTAAGATGAATGGGTCACTGGTTGCCAAGAATTAGAGATGGTGGATGAAGAAGGCTGGGTAAAGAGGGAGATCCTTGCGGTGGTGGAACAGTCTGTATATTAATTGCAGTGGTGGTTAAATGAATCTACGCAAGTAGTAAAATGGTATACAACCATACAGACACACATACCCCCCACACATACATTGCACCAATGTTATTTCCTGGACTTGGTACCATACTATAACTTTGTAAGATGTAACCACTGGGGAAAACTGGGTGAAAGGTACATAGGCTCTCTCCATACTATTTTTGCAAATTCCCATATATCTGTAATTATTTCAAATTAAAAATTAAAAACATTCCAAACTTAAACCATCCATTTATTATATAGTTCATCTCACAGAAGTTAGCTCAGTATCATTTTGATAATGGAATTTTCCCACTGGGCCCTTGATCTTAGGAACTGAAGAATGAATTCACAGACCACAAAGAAGTGAAAGCTGAAGAATTGAAAGGGGAAGAATTTATTGAAAAGAAAAAAAAGAGGAAAGCCCCTAGCACCATGGAGGGACTCCTGAGCAGTTGCTGCTTTTGGCTCTTTGTCTGGTGGTTTATATATTTTCCCCATTGATTCCCTTTTTCTGACTGGCTCTTTCTATATGCAGAGTAGGGATTCTGTATCATATCCATCATTGTACTTGACCTTGACATACACGATATAGGAAGGCAGTTTCCTTCCAGTTAACCTCTCATGCATTTTCATGATGGGTTCTTTCTATATGAAAAGTAAGGATTCTAGATTGTATCAAAGTAAGATTATTATGTTACGCCAGCCATCCTACTTGCTCCTGACACATGTGATACAGGAAGGTGGAAGGCATAGTTTCCTATTGACTTCTCACCATTTTCATGGTTCTGCTAGTTTTCAGTTGACATCTCACAAAATTCATGGCACAAGGTTCCATTTCCCCCTCCCAGGGACTGTGGCATGCTGTTTGCATAAGCTGTGAAGCTGTGGCCCTCCTGTTGTTCCATGTCCCCAGGGGCCATTCTCTAGCCTCTCATTCTTGCCTGCCCTACACAGGTTTCTCCGTTCAATTTCCCAAATATTTATCAAGGTTAAACACAAGTTTTTGCCTCTAATCATTTATAGAATGAAGCAGAATAATAAACAATTTTTTAAAAGTTTTTAAAAGTTATTAATAGAAGAGTTAGGAATTATGTAATTAAATGAATAAAGTAATCTTACAGAGTTAAAATAATTCAACAGTCAGCTTTTAGCAAGTAATAGCGAGTGAAAACCCTCAACTCTCTAAAAAGTTAGCCCTGCTAGTTTAGGGGATAAAGTCCTCTCTTTGTCTTTTCCATATTATACGAATACCTAATGCCCCCCAAATCATTCCAAAGCTCAAATAAATAATGCAAACAGCAGGGTTCTCAGAGTGTTCTGTGCATTTAGGGTGCAGGAAAATAATCCTTAGGAAAGAAGTTCAGAATTTCAATTGGGTCTGTTGTTCATCATCATGGTGGTGCATTGCGTATACTAAGCTGGTGGAACAGGAAATCCCCACAGTTCTGAATTTAAACATGAGAACCTGGATAATTTGGTATATATATATATGTATATATATATATGTGGAACAAGTGATATATATATGTATATATATACACACACATGCATATGTGACAGGATTATTTTCCAGAGTCAGAGTGTTTGAGTGACAGTTTATCTAAAGAAGGGTGAAGTCTTGCACCAGCTCCCACCATGAAGACTCCAAGCAGAGTGAGAAATCTGAGCAACACTCAGGGCAAATTAGCATTCTTTAGCTAACATAACTGTTGACAGTCTGTTGCTAGAACTTGAATCTCTGAATTAAGATGGCTAGAAAAAATTCTCATGCAGCTTCAGATCAGGATGTTAACCTTCAGACCAAACATATGGGTCAGAGAATGACTGAGGTTTTTCTTCAGCATACTCTTAATTTTCATCTTGGACTAACCATAGAGATCAAATGGAATCTTTTAAGTGTTTTCATTACTGTCATAAAATTGAAAAGCAAGCAAAGGAAGTAAATTTGGGTTCCTACAGGTCACACAATACCAAAAGAGAGGTTAAAAACAAACAAACAAACAAAAAAGAAAAACACCAAGAAAACAAAACACAAACTGTTGAGTCAGAGAGCTTTGGATTCCAGACACACTTCTGGCACCAACAAACTATAGTAGGAGTTTGGGCAAGTTATGAGGCAAATTGTTAAATTTAGGCTAGATTATGTTACTATATATGGTCACATTCTCCCTTCCTCTGACTTGGCCCTAAATCTCAGAAGTTTACTATTTCGTCTATGTCCAACACCAGTCAGCAGAGGGATGTTGTCCAACGTAGTGAAGTTTCCCCAGTGACAAAGGCTCCGTCGTGAAAAATCTTTCACCAGCGCAGCAGAAACAGCACACAGTCAATGGTGTGTGGGCTCCTAATGCGCCCCTCGCACGTCTATTCAGTTTGTGAGTCACACAGTTACACTGAACTTCAGAAATGTGGAGAAGCACATTCTTCTTATGTGTCAGAAGGAGAGAAGGGAAGTATTTGTAAACAACTCCAATGAATACCATATTTTCTTTTTAACTTCAGTTTCCTCCCCTGGAAAGTTGGGACCACGATACCTGACTTACATGATACTTCAGTGTATGGCTTCATGAGTACGAGCAGTGCCTGGTGCCACCTTGTCCAGGTTGGAATCCCGGTGTTAAGGCTTGTTAGGATAATCTTAGGGAATTTTCTCTTTCTTGCTTTTCCCTCAGATTTCTCATATGGGAAATAATATTCATGCCTATTATTGAGTCGTGAGGACTAAATCTGTTAATATAAGTACATGGTAAGGGCAATAAGTATTTGCTTTTGGCCCCCAACTTGGTTTCTTGAATGTAGCGAGTTCTCTGTGATGACTGGTGGTTGCCATGATTATTATCATATTAGAAGCCAACCTTGCTGCTGTCCAGCCCTGACTTATTGACTATCTATGAAAGAACAGTCAGTAAAAATCTCCAAGATTGGAGATTTGGATTAGAGAATTGGATTAGAATTTAAAAAGTTCACTGAAGCATAAGTTTAGCAGTAAGTACGGCAGGTGTAGTCCCCACAAAACTAGAAGTTTCCCAAGGGAACATCTGCTTATTTGCCACTCCTGTCCAGGCTGAATGGCTTGCCAATTGTCCAAGGCTCTGAGAAGAGGGTATTTGTAGAGTGATGGGATGGAATGGCCCAGCATAATGGCAGTGACTGCCCTGTAACCAACAATGTCTAATCAGAGATACAGAAAGGCAATCAGAGCCCCTGTCAGCACAAGTACATGTTACTAGCAACACTAAAATTATTTAAAAATTCAAAGGTGGTTTTAAAAGCATGTGGTTCTGTTTGTCTTTTCAGGAATATTTAAGCCTATTATTGGAAGCTTTTTAGTACAGCTAGAAATTCATAGCCTTTAAGACTTAACTATATAGTGAAGTCCTGGGTATTGTCAGACTTTCAAGTAATGAGCAGCACCCAGAAATAACTGGTCTACTCCATAACAAAAGTAAGTGCTCTAAGGCCATGACTTGCCTTTTTAGTGAACTCAACATTATAGAAATGTTTGGAGTCATCTAAAGCAGTGGTTCTCAACCTTCCTAAGGCCTCAAACATTTAATACAGTCCAAAGGGGTCACGAGCCACAGGTTGAGAACCACTGCTCTAAAGTCACAAGACATTCTTCTAGTCAGTTTGGAGATAATTTTTATTCTTTGTTTTTCCTCCTGTTTTAAAATTTCAGATTGATATGAGGGAACAAGTGTTAGTCTACATTGTTTGTGTTTTTTAGGAAAACTCCAAGTTGTACTTGAGCCCTTCACCCAGTAGGTGTGCCATATACCCATACAGTGTGCCCATTAGGTGAGACACACCAAATCCCACCCCCCACCCTGCTGGAATGTGTTTTTCTTCATGTGGGCATGTAGTTATTCATCTACTGCTTTCATATTAGGATTGAGTATGTTAGTTTTTTTTTTTTTTGCAGTTTTTAGACAGGGCCAGGTTTGAACCCATCACCTCCGGTATATGGGGCCAGCACCCTACTCCTTGAGCCACAGGTGCCACCCAGGATTGAGAACATTGAATACTTGCTTTTCCATTCTTGTGATACTTTACTTAGGAGAATGGTCTCCAAATCCATCCAGGTTAATACAAAAAATATGAAGTCTCCATCTTTTTTAGTGGTTGAATAGTATTCCATGGTATACATATCATAATTTGTTCTTTAATTATAAATACCTTTAAGATTATTCAGATCATCATATTTGACTCTGTCAGACCAATAGGCTCCCAGGTATTACACCACAGAGATGTGTTAAACTTAAAAGTATACATAGTTCAAGTTTTCCTGAAAGTAATTTATCTTTAAGAATATTTACCTTGGTGGTGGAACTACTATTATTTTGGTCACAACTATTTCTTCTTGGGTGGGACTTTCCAGGCCTCATAGGAGTGACATTCCTCGGTTATTGTGCTAACCAAAATGCCTATACACATTTCCAATGCCCCACACCCCCCATGGGGCTGCATGGTCCTCAGATGGGAAGCATTAGACCTTGTCAGCACATGTGACCTGATGTGTGACCAAGTCAGACTGTCAAGTTTTGGTTGAATATAAAAAACATCTTAAGAGTTCAAACTGAAGTTTAAATTTGGAGCTTTTTTTTCCCCCTAAAAGGAAATTTTAAAAGACTATTTGAACTAAAAAACATTCTTTTATTCAAGGAAAGGACAAAAATCTCAATTAAAATAACTGTTCTAAGAATTAAAAATAAGAATGTGAAATGTACGATCTGTTTATAGTCTTGATTCTGAGGAAATCTTCAGTTCCAAATGCATGATGGGAGAGGACTTATATTTTTCTAGTCCTATCCCAAGTTACCTGGCTGTGGAAAGACTGAGACATCATGAATCCACAGCTGGCAGTGTCTCCTTCAGTCCTCCTGTGGCTTCCAGGGGCCCGGTGCCCTGGAAAGCTACTCACCCACGTCCTGACCTCCTTCCCTCCAGCAAGCACAAGTGAAGGCAGGCTGCCGCATGGCAACAGCTGAATGCCTTCTGACATCAACATTTTCCCTCTGACCTTTCGGTAATTTGGTTACTTGTTAGAAAATGGGAATTGGATTTGTATAGTGAGCTTTTGAAGGGAATGGTGCTCTACAAAATAAAATACACTATAGTTAGTATCCTGAAGAAGAGAATGTTTGCATAAAAGTCACTTTGCTGTGTGAACTTATGGATTGTGTAATCTTTCGTGCCAGTGTCAGAGAATGTTCCTCAAGGTGAGTGTTGTTGGTCTGTTTTGAGAGGGAGATGATTTGGGAGAGGGCATTTCTTTTAGTAACTGCTTGATATGAGTTCTACTGGCCTTATTTAAGATCAGCTGATATAGCTTTTTTTAAAATTTCAGATTAATATAAGGGTACAAATGACTCAGGTACATTGTTTGGGTTTCTAGGGTAAAGTTCAAGTTCTCGTTTGAGCCCTTCATCTGGGGTTGTGCTGTACACCTTACATTGGCCCATTAGGTGAGACCTTACCATTCCTCCTCTTCCTTCCTCTTTCCCTCCTCCTTCCACCACTTGAATATACTTGTGTTTTTCTCTCCTGTGGGTGTGTAGTTTGTTTTTCTATTGGTTTCATATTAGTATTGAGTACACTGGATACTTGTGTTTCCATTCTTGATACTTAACTGAGGAGAATGTGTTTCAACTCCATCCAGGTAAATACTAAAAGAGCTTTTTTTTTGTATTTAATTTTTTGAAAATGTTGATTAAAGTATAATATACAATCAGAAAAGTACACAAATGAATTTCAGGTTGTGGGCTTTTTGTGAAGTGACATCTGTATAACCAATACTCAGATGAAGAATAGAGATGTCGCCAACACCCGGGAAGTCCCATGCCTCCTGCCCCGCTTCCAGTCATTGTTTCCAACTCACAAGGTAACCATGTCCTAAATTTTATTACCATAAATATAGCTTTGCCTGTTTTTCAAATTAATGTTAATAGAAACATATAGTATGTGTTCCTTAATGTCTGGCTTATTTTGTTCAATTTTATGGCTGTTAAGGTGCACTCATGGTTTCATAGGAGGAAAATCATTATCAGTGTTGACTGGTATTATGTTGTATTAATATAAATCACTGTCTATGAACCCCATTATGATTGGCTTTGGATACTTTCTGATTTGGGGCTATTCCAAATATGTTCATACAAAGAACATTCTCATTTTTTTGGAGGACACTGTACAAAATTATGTGGAGTAGGTAATGACATGGACATAGGCTATGGTCAGCATTAGGAGCAACCAGCAACCAGTTTTCTAAAGTGGTTGTACCAATTTATGTTCTCATCTGCAATGTTACTCCACATCCTTACCAATACCAGATTTTTTTTTTTTTGGTAATTTTACCAATTCTAGGTATGTCTTATCATTTAGCTGTGACTTAATTTGCATTTAATTGATAAGTAATGAGGTTGAGCAACTATTTATGTTAATCAATCATCTGCATCTCTTTTGTGAATTCTCTGTACAAGTCTTTGCCCATTTTTTGAGTGGGTAGCTTGTTTTGTCTTATTAAGTTATAGAAATTCTTCATACAGTCTGGATATAAGATGTTTTATATGTCACTAGTACCTTCTCTTTAATACTTTGCCTTTTCATTTTCTTAATGTTGTCTTTTGATGAACAGAAGTTTGTAGTATTATAATCTAAATTATTATTATTATTTTTTCTTGCTGGTTGGTGTTGTCTTGTGAACTTTCAAAGGAAATTTTACCCATTCCAAGGACATAAAGATGTACTATATTTTCCTTCCTAGAAGCTTTCCTGTCTTTCCTTTTATATTTAGATCTGTGGATCATCCTGTTCCCAGTGTATTTTGGTATCATCTTCATCTCTATTCTATTTGCACACCTGTCTGTTGTTATACCAATACCACACACACTCTCATAATAGCTATAGCTTTGTAATAGATCTTGACATGTGGTAGGGTAATTTCTCCATCTTTTCTTCGAAATCAACTTGGCTATTCTTTGTTGTCTGAGTTATAAATTTCAGAAACAGCTTATCAACTTCCAAACACACAGATGAACACACACTCACACATATAGTACATCTGCTTATATTTTGACCGAGACTGCATTGTATTTACAAGTCAATTTGGGGAGAATTAGCCACTTGGAAATATTGAGCCCTGTTCTCTCTAAAGATAGTTTATCTCTCCATTTATTCAGATCTTCTTTAATTTACCTGAATAGCACTTAGTTTCCAGTGTAGAGGTCTTACCCATTGTCTGTTAGATACATCTTTGGGGTATGTGATATTTTTCCACATGTTATAAATAACATCTTTTAAAATTTTTCATTTTTATTTATTTGTTGCTGATATATAGGCATACAACTGATTTAACATATCAGCCCTATAGTTATCCAATGACAAAGTTAACTAAAATAATACCAACAAAATAATGTTAGGATTAATAACCTGCTCACTGCTTATTTTTTTAAAAAGAGAAAGGCAGAACTATATTTAAATTTATAGAAACCTATGCCAGAGTAGATTTATATAAATAGACCAACACTATACATAAAAATATATATTACAAAGACTTAATTAAGTCAAACAAATAGACAAGGAGACCATGAATTCATAAATTAACAAAGTCTATATATGACATATAAATGGATGTTTATATTTTAAAATGGTTTATTCTTTTAAAGTAGTCACAGTATTTGCTGAGCAACAAATATACAAATACAATATAAAAATAAGTCATCCTTATCAGGATCTAAGGAGCTGTAGACTTGAATAGAGTAAGGTTTAAATTAATAAAGTTTACTTATACTCCATATAATAATAATTTGTACATATATAACATGTGAATATATAACACACATATATAAACACACAATCATGTCACTTTTTATATTTTATAACTGCTTAGCAATATTTTCTCATTAAGTATCTGAGGGAACATAAAAATTTTCATGGAGAATGTATATTATGAAAAACTATGCATGGATTTCAATTTTTTCCCCCAAAATAAATTCATTCTAACTTGTAATAACATGTCTGAACAAGGTCTGGTTGGAAGCACTAAGAATGATAAAACATCGCTTTGAAGAGAGTTCCTATCAGAGCAACATGAGTTTTACTAAAATAGAAACAAGAACAAACACTATATTTATGGTGAAGGCTGGGAGGGAGAACGATGAAATCAGACATGCTTTACAAAAGTTTGTGAGGACAATGCCCCAAAGAAATCAGTAGTTTTCAAATGGACACCTCATTTTAAGAAGAGATGAGAAGTTGTTAAAGATAAAGCCCAAAGTGGCATCCACTTTGATTTGTGAGGAAAAATACATTTTGTTTGTGCTCTCAATGAAGAGGACTGATAACTAACAGCAGAAATAATAGCTGACACCTCAGACATCTATCTCAACTGGTTCATTTACACTATTTTTTTATTGTCATTTCAGATGGATATGGCAGTACAAACGTTTAGGTTACGTTGTTTTTGTTTCTAAGTTAAAGTTCATATTATAGTTGAGCTCTTTGCCCAGAGGGTATGCTGGATACCCTTAATTGAGCTTACACAATTTTGACTGAAACATTAAAAATTGAGTAAACTTTCTACTCATTGAGAACTCTTGAGCACAGATCAGCTGCAGACAAGACCATGGCTTTCAATACAAATTTTCAGCAAGCAAGGTCAAGATCTTGAACTATTGCTTTGAAGAATTCTAACGAGAGATGAAACACTGCTTTACCTGTATGATCCTAAAGACAAAGCATGATCACAATAATAGCTATCAAGAGACAGAAGTGGCCTAGTCAAGGCAAAAGTGGACCAGTCAAGGGCAAAGGTCCTGGTCACGGTGTTTGGGGATGCTCAAGGCTTGTTGACTATCTAGAGGGCCAAAGAATGATAACGTCTGTTTATTATGAGAGTGTTTTGAGAAAGTCAGCCAAAGCCTTAATAGAAAAATGTCTGAGAAAGCTTCACCAAAGAGTTCCTCTCCACCAGGACAATGTTCCTGCTCATTCCTCTCATCAAACAAGGCTTTCTACAAGAGTTTCCCTAAGGCATCCACCTTATGGTCCTGGTTTAGCTCCTTCTAATGTCTTTTTGTTTCTTAATCTTAAAAATTAAGATTTTCACCCATTTTTTTCAGTTAACAGTGCAAAAAACGATGGCATTAACCTGGTTAAATTCCTGGGACCCTGAGTTTTTCAAGGATGGAGTAAATGGCTAGTACTATCACTTACAAAAGTGTCTTGAATTTGAGGGAGCTTAGGTTGAGAAATAAAGTTTATACTTTTTATTTTTATCTTTTAATTCTATTTTTCATGAACTTTGAAGTCCCCTAGAACATGCTTATTTTTAATACTACTTACCCATGTCACAAAACAGGCTAGTTAATATTGAGAACATATTTGAAAGAATAATGCTAAATACAAAGGCTAACAATATTCTATAGATTTCTATCTAGAAGGTTTTCACAGACAACAAAATTAATGTTTTAGAATGTTTAAATAGAAATGGCTTTGAAAAGCTCCGAAGGCAATACTACCATTGAATAAAAATTAGGTATTTTACAGAGATATAAAAAATAAATGTTCTATCCTGACACATTATATATTTATTTGTACGTTCCACGAGAAAAAGGGATTGTGCTTCTGTTATCTGCTATAACCCCTGAGTCTGAAACTGCACATAGTGGATCCTCCATAAATATTTCTTGACTGATGGAATGGATTTCAGCATATATTTCAATAAGCTTTGAATAGCCTACTTTCATGGCTGAAAGTTAATATCTATTTAGATCTGGATATATGAATGCTTCCCCCTTTTAATTTAGACAAAATAACTAAAAAGCCATAGCAGAAAGGACACATCACTCCCCTCCTCCTGCTTAGAGTGGCCTTTACCCATGTAATCCGCATCTCCTGGCAGAAAGCAAAATTTCAAATATCCACAGTAACTATTTCTTTGAGAAGACTGTAGAACATTGTCTGAAAGAGGGGTTTCCTTAAGCCTGTAGGCAAAAATCTCAAAAGGTTAATGACTCAGCCAAGCCGGAGTTGCTCAGTAAGCACGTCAACAGTCTACCATGGCTGCAAGGCCAGCTTGTCCAAATACTTCCTTGAAATCACATGCTCAAGTCTTTGTGATTATACACAATTTGTGTGAGACTCGTATGAAACAATCATTCCTATTGTATTAGACTCTAGCCTCAGCAAGGAGGGGGAATTGAAGTTCCTCTAATACTTTTAAAGTAGTAGAATGTCTTTTAGTTTAAATGACGGCTACATACTGATATGCCAAGACTCTAAGTTCAAGTAATTGTGACCACACTTGTTTAATATTTAAAGCAGGCATTAAGTTAATTATTTTAACCTCTTATGGGCTTGCTACATAAGAATATACAAAATAATGCAACTATTCTCTTTGAAAAGATGGCTTATTTAATGTTGATTTGAAAAAAAACATGGTTTGGCCTCAAATTTTGCGTAAGTCAAATTCTAGATTAGATGTTTAATAAATGTTTGATTTTAAATGATTTATATGGAAGTAGAAATAAAGAGATGTCCTGGTTAATGCTGAAGTTAAGAGTTAGTTCTAAGGATTTTTCTTAAAACAGCCTACTTCCTACCTCTACCTATCTCCTATAATATCTTTCCTTGGAAAGTCTAAATATATTCTAGCCTTAAAGAGCCAGCCTTATTCATACTGTTTATCATTACTATTCTTTAAGTATGGCAAGATAGCTCCAAACCACCTCTGATCTCTGATAAAACAGCAAGTCCCGAGACACAAGAACTTTTGCTTTATAAAGTGCTAAATTCAGCGTAGAAATGCAATTAAGGTCAGTGGATAATTGTTTAGCTTAATGTACAGGCACTTCATGTTTTTGGTTTTTACAGGCCACACACAACAGCAACCCAGAGAATGTAGCCTCATACCAATTACCAGAACTTTTTTCTTAGGTATTTGATAATCTTTAAAAGTTATTTTCTTTTAAAAGTACACGACACAATTCAAAGATAACTAATCTTTCACATTACATTACATTTCTTAGCATGACTTAGTCGATTCACTTTTTTTTCATTTAGACTTGATTTCATAAACAAAGGCTCGATAGGACTAATTATAAGATACACAGAAACACTCCAAGTCTGTTTCTCGTGAGTTGATTTCCAGGGCAGAGAGAGTAAACAGCCTTCTCCCAGCCTTCTTACTTTCCACAGCTGAGAGTGTAGGATGTTTACAGTATCTGTCCCTCAGCGCTCTCTAGGGTGGGGTTGGCAGTCAGCAGCATAAGCCTCAGGAAATCCAGCGCCATTGCAAGATACCATGTTATGTTACAGGAAAAGATCAGAAAAGTATACTTGGGACTAAATTATGGCTCTGAGGAGCGGGGCTGAAGGGCGGGTGGGAACCCACATGACCCTGACTTTCTTGGTGTCTCCTCAGTTATTACCGTTTCCTTCCTGTTCTGCAGACACTAGGATTTTCCTGGGGTCTCCGGCTTTGATCTTGCACACTGAGGGATTCAGTTGATTTTGAAATTTCAATCTTCCATGCATTCACAAAATGGTCTCCAGAAGCTTCAGCACCCCCTCCCCTGGGCAGAGGCACATATTTCCTTTCTGACTGTGGGAAGACATGAAATCCAGCTTCTCATTCTCTGAGCTACTCAGCTTTGTTCCAGCTCCCTCCTGCACAGAACTGAGAACAATGGCTGAACTGTGCCTATAGACAGAAGACCATCCAGCGGTTTAATTATTCAAACTTAGTTATTTTCATTACGGTTATTCAGTAGTAAATTCAACAGAATGAGCAAACGTCAATATGTTAGAACTTGAGTTGCATGTAAAAAAGGCGGTATTGGAAATTGACGGAATAATGCGGAGATATTAAAAAAATTCATATTTAAGAAGCAAGTAAATATATTAGAGGCATACGCATGAATGGAACTAGTTGATTCTTACAAGTTCTGTTCTAAGAATCACTTTTCAAATGGTTCTTGAATGTCATTTGCTAAATTGATCTCAGGTGCACAAAATATTTAGGTGAAGAAAAAATTCAGCAATACTATACATTATAGAGTAACCCTACACAGTAAGTGCATGCCACACTGTGGACCACAATTGCATATAATTAATTTCAAATTATTACAGGACGTTCCTCATTCAACAAACATTTGTGGGTGCCTGTCCCATGCCAGCAACGTTTTAAATTCTAGGTGATAAGAAATGAATGGCAACATCTCTGGCTTCAAGAAAGACACAGAAAGATAGACACATAAACCATTGTTATAAATGTGGCAAATGTCCTGGTGAGTCAAAAGGCAATTCAGAGTTGGCTGATAGGCAGGTCGAGTCTTAAATATTGAATAGACTTAGGTAGGTGAAGATGGTGCTAATGGGGATTTGGAAGGGGTGGGAAGCCATGGGTACAATGTGGCTTAGAGTCCACCAGAAACAACAATATGGATGGAGAAAGACAAAGGCAACAAGCACTGAGACTTTCAAGAATCCAGCAGATTGGAGCAGCAGATGCACGTGGGTGGGGGGCAAGGGGAAAGAGAAGGGTGGGAAAGACAGGGGTCTTTACATGATTCTTCAATATTGAATACTGGGTAATTAAGGGGCTTGGACATTGTCTCCAAACGATGGAAGTAAGCAGGTGAGTGGCAGGACCATGTCTGTACTTAAAGAACTTCCTCTAGCCCTAAGGCTGCAGATAAGAAGACAAGAAAGAATTATTGCAGTAGTTTAAAGAGCCTTCATTAGGGAAAAGGGAGTAATTACTTAGAGAAAATAAATACGGAAATCAAAAAGACATAAGAACAGGAGAACTGAGTGAGCCGAGGAGTTGAGGGAAGAGGCCTGAGATGGAGAAATCGGACAATCTCCAGGTGCGGCTGGTGGGAAATGAGTCGGAAGAAATGGGGCGAAAGGAGGAGCTCTGCAGAGCACCAGTGATAACCCGAACGGTCAGGGCTGGAAAGGGGATGAATCCATCCTTAGTGAATATTGAACTCTGTCATAACTGAAGGAAGGACGCCATTTTGAAGGACTAAATCACCCAAACGTCCTTATTTTGCTGTTTCGGCATTTCTGCTCACCCTTCTACTTGGTGAACGGCAGCACAGCACAGTCTTCAAATCCCAATTCAAGTCTTCTCTCGTCTGAAGCCTCCTCTGGTCATCACCTTCCGTGAACCTGACCCATCCTCTGACCTGACCTGTTGACTCTGTCCTTCCACTGCCACTGTCCTCTGTGGACGCCTCCATCACAGAACTTTGGGTAAAGTGTGTTTATATGACCACCTCTGCATTAAAGGTGAAACACTATGCTTTACTTCCCTAAATTTCACTTCAGTTGTTTTAAAAAATTCACAATATGTGGCCAAAACTTTACTAAAATAAAGTTTTTAGTAAATGTTTGATGAATGAGCGAATGGTGCCATCTAACACCTAACAAATTGTTATACTTTGAAGATTATTCCGATTTTGAATCTTTAAAGAAAAAGTATTTATCAATTTCTGTTTTTAAATTCCCCAATCATGTGAGATTAGACTGCTTTACTTTTCAAAGGAACTCATGGCTAAGAAGAGAAATTATTACATTACTAGTAATCTTTGCTTAAATGACAGTATCAATGCCTGAGAAGTTAACCTTTCATGAAAGCAATCTGATTTTTAAAATTTACTTTTATGATGGATTCCAAGTGAAAAAAAATCAAGATACATAGTAAATGCAGAGCAAAAAAAAAAAAAATCCATGTTACAAGTTTAAAAATGAACAAGAATGAAAGGAAATGGCCCTAAAAGTGGGGTGTAAA
The DNA here is from genome assembly GCA_963574575.1 of Galagoides demidoff. Classification (NCBI taxonomy): domain Eukaryota; kingdom Metazoa; phylum Chordata; class Mammalia; order Primates; family Galagidae; genus Galagoides; species Galagoides demidoff. The sequence goes on from CAUYQV010120968.1 coordinate 51,282, forward strand.
TACTGAATAATTACGTAAGAGTTTAAAATGTTCTGACTGGAAAGAGCCACACCCTTACTAAGTATAGTCATTAACACAAATCATTTCAGTTATATAAAATGATTTTACCCATTCAAAAATAAATCTGAAAAGTTCCTGTTGTGACACAGAATTTACTCTTTTGGCTTCGATCGAGTTTGTGGGTTAATAGGCATTTTAGTCACGTAAAGCCAATCTCCAATAAACTGGCATAGGATCATTTTTAGTTATGAACAAAGATACTTCAAATGTATATTACATCTGGTCACATTTGGTACATTCTGTATTCATAAAAATCTTTTTATGTGTCTATTCACTGATTTTTTTTTTAATTGCAGTAGTACACATCACCTTTCAGGATATACAGTAGCTTTCTAATTTTTAAATTAAAATGTATCACTTTTAAAGTAGCCATGAATGACTGGCTAAAAAGAAAAGCATAAAACGCTGTTGTAGTATTTGCAGCTTACTGAACCTTGTATACCAGAATTCTCAGCGGCTCGTGCCCTGTCTGGCTATGCTGTCACAGCTAAGCTGCTTTACTTTTAAAAGGAACTCAGGACTAAGAAGAGAAATTATTACATTACAAGTAATCTTTTCTTAAGTGACAGTATCAACTCCTGGGAAGTTAACCTTTCATAAAGGTAATCTGATTTTTAAAGTTTATTTTTATGATGGATTCCAAGTGTTGTTATGAATTCTTAAAGTCAGGCTCCAGGTCTCCTACCCTATGTTGGTGGATTTTAGACAAGGAGAGACAACTCCTTAGTGAGGATGCTCCTTGCATCTTTCTCCATAATTAGGGTGACCAGACATCCTGCTTTTGGTGGGACAGTCCTGCTTTTCAACAATTTGTCCTGCATCCCTCAGTTAAAAAAGTCCCGATTTTTTGGAAAGAATGCACGAATGGGCGGGAGAACAATAAGGGAATATACGGTTTTCAGCTGTCATGTGGCTATTTCACCAGAATATGAGAATATATTATTCTGTTAATTACAGAATATATTATGTATTAT